>JAMPIV010011444.1:0-227769 GCA_024509875.1 Oreohelix idahoensis | reverse complement strand
GCGAACTAACCAGCGGCCTTTTTAAGTACACCGAGACGATAGAGAACGAAACGGAGAGGCCCCTGTGACCCACTCCAAAAAAAAAAACACAAAGACATGACCAGCATTAGCAATCGTGCACTGTTGGGTGTTTTGTTTTTGTTTTGTTGTTGTTTGGGGCTTTTGTGATCGTTCGCTCAGTTTTCCATCACTCGTTTATATGTTTATGCTTTGCTTTGTCACTGAATGGGTTGTAAAAATAAATATAGCCCCTGCCTCTAGAATCAAGAGTTTTATTGTTGTTCGGGTCGGTGCGAGTGAGACAAGAGAGTGATCACACATCACAACATAATCATCATCATCATCTCGCCCATCCTACCACATATATATATATATATATATATATATATATATATATATATATATATATATATATATATATATATATATATATATATAATTGTGTGTAATTATATTGATTAATCCAACTGTACGAAAAGATGTGTTAGGAATGGACTGTGTCTTCTGATAAAACTTACATGCTCCTGTGTACTTCTAGAGGCAAAGCCCGCCTTCGGAAATATTTAAATATTGAGAGAGATGGGTAATTGTGTCTGTAAGTTGGTAAATATATTTAAAGAAGTATTTCTTGAATGGAATGAGACACCTGACAGGAACATAAAGAAGGATGAAAGGGATTGATTCACAGTATCGTTTGACATATTATTTAATAGTTTTACTCACAACCAAACTATTGTATGGAGGCGAATCATGGGGAAAATACTTATAATTAAGAAGGTAGAAGTAAATTGAGATCACTTTGAATTGAAATGATTGTTGATAACTACACTATAACTTGTGCTTCTGCTTGCACGCTTATCTGAAACTATCGTCCCCATCTGTGTCATAAGAGGAATATGGATAGAAAATACATGGATTGCGTTTGAATTCATTGCAGGTTTAATCCTTTAACACAAGTCTCAAAACCAGAAGAGGCTGCTCTTACAAAAGGTGCAACGTATGCAGTGCCAGTTGGTGATAGCAGGCCAGTCATCACGTTAGTACTTACTGGAACGGGTTCATCTAAATGGTATTTCCAGCATAAGGGAGCGATCTGAAGTGACGAAGATAAGTTGCTAAATGCAACTGTACAGCTTATCCAGATCAAATACAGACATATACGCTTCAGTTTATGATGATTAAACTAATATAGTGTTTCTATAAACTTATATTAATAAGAATAAACAATCCAACAAGTGAATAATCAAGCAAGTGAAAGTTGTTTACAAGATGATAGACATTTTGACCCAAGAGGAAAACCTTTGTTAAATATTATTATTTATTTAATCTTGTAAAATATTTGAGTTTAACCCTTTCCAAACAAAAAAGAGAAACTGTTTAATTAAATTGTACATATTCACCAGAAGACTTTCTTAGATTCTTTAAGTTGAATTATAGTTCTTGTTGGTGAATATAGTTATATAAATTACCCCTAGCAGAGTCAGAACCATATTAAATACTGTCACAGTATATATGTTCTACATAATATTAAGTTGGTCACGCTGTGAGTGGTGACATTGAGATAATAAAAAACCCGGTTGGTCAGCTGACCGGAAAGGGAAGTGATAATAAATTCTGGCGCAAACAGTTAGTTGAGTTTCTGGCCATCGACCAGGAGTGGTCGTTTCTGTTGTTCCCTGTCAGCATTTTGCTGGGATATTGGATGCCATGGTTGTTCGTGAAGGTCTGCCAACATCGGGTACATATTATGCTGTTTTGTCCCACTGAGTCAGTTTGATGTGCTTGTTTCGTGCTTGAGACGAGCCCGTGTTTATTTTCTGTGTGGCGTTTCAGGTTAGCCGCTAGTGTAAAGTTTTCACCACACAGAGAGCACGCGTATCTCTGCTCCCCATGCACCGTGTCCATATGACGAGTGAGATTGCGGTCCCTGGTAAAAGAGCGCTCGCAGTGTGAGCCTGCATATCGTCGGCTCTCGGGTTGAGACATCTGAGAAATAGAAAAATAAAATAAAAATTTGGACAATAAATAAATTAATTAAAAATAAATAACAATACATGTGACAATCAGTTAACCCACAAAAACAGTCATACTGACAGCTAAGAAGAGAGCCAGATAGAGTCTCGAGGCTGGACCTGGTATAGTCAGGTCTCTAACCTTTCACTCCCACCTCTCGATGTTAGACCTGGTATAGTCTCTAACAATTCACTCCCACCTCTAGATGTTAGACCTAGGAAAGTCTAGTCTCTAACACTTCACTCTCACCTCTAGCTGGTGGACCTGGTATAGGCAACTTTCTAACACTTCACTCCCACCTCTAGCTGGTGTACCTGGTATAATCAAGTCTATATCACTTCACTCCCACCTCTCGCTGCTGGTTCTAGTATAGTCAGGTCTCTAACACTTCACTCCCACCTCTCGATGCTAGACCTAGTATAGTCAAGTCTCTAACTTTTTACTCCCACCTCTAGAGGCTGGACCTGGTATAGCGACGTCTCTAACACTCCCACCTCTAGATGTTAGACCTATTCAAGTCTCTATCACTTCACTCCCACCTCTAGCTGGTGGACCTAGTCAAGTCTCTAACACTTCACTCCCACCTCTTGATGCTAGACCTAGTATAGGCAAGTCTCTAACACTTCACTCCCACCTCTTCATGCTAGACCTGGTATAGTCAGGTCTCTAACACTTCACTCCCTTAAAAATATTGTGCATCTACCCGCCTTTCTACCTTGTGGTTTCAGACAGTTTCTGTATTTTTTTATTTGCGATGTTAACATACAGAAAAGCCACGCGCGCGCTGTCTCGGTGTGGAACCAAATCAATTTATCGATTTGGACCTCCCGTCTTTGTTTTAAACTAAAGTTGTAAGTATCACACCCCGACCAAACACACGTAACTATTTGAAACATCCAGTTAAATTTGTCTCTACAAGTTTCGAATTGTAATTATGGTGCTGTCGCTTGTAGAAATGATGATTGCACCACAGCGGGAAATTTCGATCCAAAGATGAGTCACCAATAGTCTTAGTCAATGGTTGTAGACAATGAACAAGCCACTTTGTCTCAAACAAAGAAAAAAGCAAGGCGCGGCTCTAATAACATTTTACATTTTCTTAACAATATGCGAGAAACGCAGTTAATTTTTTTAAACTAATGAAATTTGATAGAATTACATTTTATCAAAACTTCCTAGTAAAAAACAGACATACATATAAAAAATCCGACTTTATATATATATATTTTTTTAAACATAAAGATATGATATTTAGGCTATATATTTTAACTTCTGAACGAAAATAAAAAAACACACAAACACGCACAGCCATATAAAAATTTATATTTTTAAACGTAAAGATATAACATAATTTTAAAAAAGATTAAATTTTAACACCCTAACGAAAACAGACAAAGACAAGGACAGACACACGGTGACAGACACACAGACATATAAAAATATATTTTTAAACATAGAGAAATGACAGAGATATTGCTAGTTTCTGCTTAGGATTTTTTTTTTAATTCTAAATGACTGCGAGTTTTAGTGACTCTTTCTAGAGAAATAAAAAATAATTTAGGTTATGTTTTAGCTTTTAATTTCCTAACACAAAACACGAATACCGAAAAAATAGAAACACACGAACACAGATACATAAAAGAGAATCAACTTACGTTTTGGTTGTAAGATTGAAGTGGCTGGTCTGGCGTCAGTGGCTGATTTGAGAAGGCCGTTTCTTTTGTCTTCAACGGCTGGTCTTTTCTACAGTTGTCTTCGTCTCGAAGGCTGGTTAAAGAGTGATGGAATCTAAAACAATGTCTGAGAACATATCAAAACAGAATTCTTTTTCAAAAAACCGCGCGGAGCGCGCAATCTTTCACACGGCTTTGTCACAATGATCGACAAAAGTATGGAACACCATTCGTATCGATTATGTAATTATGTTCAGCATTTTTGCCTTTTTCACGAAAAAACGACGAAGTTTCTTACGATAATTATTTTGTCGTGGGTCTCAGGTGGTCATGAAAAGTTAATTGCGTGTTAAGAAGACGATCGAACGGTTGAACAAAGGAGACAAAAACCAGATTTCAGAAGTATGATTTTGTGTGTCCGTTTGTTAGTGTGTCACTGTTTGTTAGTGTGACGGTATGTAAAATATATATTCAGTGAAAAATGGGTAACACTTTATTGTAAAAAAATGATATTGTAAAGCAAAAGAGCCTTTATATTAGAACAATCTTTAAAAAACAAATCTTTAAAAAGCAACAATTAGATATTACATACATTGTTTTATATGGTAATATTATTATGGTCTGTTGCCTTTATCCAAAAAAATGAATAACAATGAGAATGTTGTGAGTCGCAAAAACTTCAGTCGAGTAATGATTTTTAGAACAAGGCAGTGGTTCTCGTGATGTTAAAAAACAAGACTTTTGTTCGTGGTTGGGTTCTCATATTGGGTGGTTCAAAACAACCAGACTTGCTTGTTTTGTTCGCAGGGGTTCTCACGTTGTTGAATACAATAAAATAACTTCATACGAGTGTAATTTATCATTCCTAGCCATGGATCCCAGGTGGCCACATCCCTTCACGGCGCTGATAGCGGGACCGACCGGTAGTGGGAAAACTGTCTTTGTACGTCGATTTTTACAACATATCCGGGAAATGGTGACCCCTACCCCAGACGAAATTATATGGTGTTATGGAGAGCGGCAGTCCATGTACAAAACCATGGAGGGTATTCAGTTTATTGAAGGACTACCCGACGTGGACCAGTGGTCAGGTGATTAGAAACGACTGCTCGTTATAGATGATCTGATGAGTGAGACGGATGATAGAATAACTTAACTATTCACGAAAGGTAGCCACCATCGCAATATTAGCGAGACCTACATTGCGCAAAATCTATTTGGCAAGAACAAAGAACCATTAGCTTGAATTCTCATTATATAGTGCTTTTCAAAAACCTCCGAGATGGGTCGCAAATTACGAATCTAGCCAAGCAGATGTATCCAAGTCATACTGCCTATGTCCAAGAAAGTGTTAAAGACGCGACGGCGACCCCACACGGTTATTTGCTAATCGACCTGCGCCAGGCAACACCGGATGCTTTGAGATTGCGCAGTCTTATATTTCCACACGAACAACAAGTCGTTTACATAACGAGATGGGGAAAAGGTGAGACACCATGCTGAAATGTTGAAATTTTTAGGCAGTGCCAAACCCCCAACCATAAAGGCTGTTATGAAAACAGCGTCACCCGACCTCGTAAAAACACTCTGCGAATGTTGTCACAACGTATTAAAAGGTAACGTTACACTTACACCCCCTCAGAAGAGTCGTATGCGTCGTTACAAAACCACCCTGAGAGCGCTCACCAAAAAGAAATTGTCGCTCAAAAGACGGAAACAATTTTTACAAACTGGTGGTTTTCTAGGCGCGTTGTTAACTCCAATACTAGCCGTGTTAAAAGGTGTCTTAGGTGTGTAAAATAGATGGCCAAGAAAATGATTTTGATGGACCCTCGTTTGTTAGAGGCTCAAAAAACTTGTAGAACCCCGATGCTGTAAGAGATAACTTAGGACAATTGGACAGTCAAATGCAACTACTCTTGGATCGAGAAGATTTACCGGTGGGTGACAAAGCTAGATTATATCAGCGAACACTGCAGCGCTATTTGACTCGACTAGAGCTGTACAGTCACGTGCCTCTAGGCCTCGTGGACATTAAACAACCAACACAATTACAAGCTACCGACCAGCCAGGTTCACCAACTGTACTTAAAGACGAGGTCATGGACAAAACTCTTCAGTCCCCGATCGAACAAGTCACACCAGCTAATCGAAAAAGGTGGTTGACAGTAAATTGCGAGAAACATCGTCGTATTCACTCAGAAGAAGGAAAAAGACTAAAAACCCAAAGTGGGAAGCATGGCCAAAGAAGTGAATAAGATTTTAAAACAACATTACTACGAGCCGAAGATACCAGGTTAATATGGCGGCGTGGGTGCCTTGCAACGTAGTTCCAAACTTACTCGTAAAAAATCGAAGATTGGCTAAGCCATCAGGATACGTACACCTCTAACAAGCTGGTGCGTAGAAAATTTAAAAGACGCGCGACCATCGCTGGTGGTATCGACCAACAGTTCCAGGCTGATCTAATAGACTTGCGCGGTTTAAAAAAATTCAACGATAGGTTTTCCTATCTAGTGACGTGTATCGATGTGTTTAGTAAATTTGCTTGGGCTGTTCCTCTGAAAAACAAAACTGGAAAAGCCTTAGTAGAAGCGGTGAAGATAATTTTTAACAGTCGCAAACCAATAAATTTTCAAACAGACAAAGGCAGTGAGTTCGTCAACAAAACATTCTTAAAGTTTCTTAAAGAAGAGGGTGTCCATTTCTTCACTACGGAGAATGAGGATACCAAGGCAGCTATAGTGGAGAGGTTTAATCGGACCTTAAAAGAAAAAAAAACGTGGCGTTACTTTACCAAAACCAACAGTCTTCGCTACGTCGACGTGATAAAGCAACTGGTCCACAACTACAATTATTCGTATTACCGGAGTATTAAGATGGCACCGTCGAAAGTTAACCCGATCAATCAAGAAGAGATGTGGTGCTACGGTAGGTGTTATGATGTTAGCCACTTTTATAGTGAGCTCTTTTTAAGTTTACGCATTGAAGGGTTTAAAATGCTATTGATAAATATTAGGGTTCGCGCTTCACGGTAATTGAACGCGAACGGATAGAATTGCTTAGTTTTATTATGACGTGTTGCGTTGTTAGGCTAACACGTGACGACACTATAAGTGTACCTTTTGTAATTTATATTCCGTCCTAGCGAGACGCGAATTTCAACGCTCCCGTGTATAATAGTAATGGTGTAGAGGTTTTCAAGATGATGTGGCACTAGGGTCTGCCGAATTGACATGGATACATGTAACGTCTCATTTTTATGGATGACTAATTCTTCAGTACCATAATAGTTGCAGGGAGTCTATTATTATAATTATTAGTATCCAGATTGTAAAGATCGATCAACTTTGGTTATTCATTACCGGATTTCCGACTTACGGAATCGCGAGTAAATATCCAAACGTTGTGACGATTAATGGAATAAGGACAGGAGATGCTGTTTACATATATGCTTGAACTTAATGTATGCTTAATTCATATCATGTCTCGTGGATTGAATACTGTCAAATAAAACGTATTTTATGTGGACTCGAACCACCTATGGACTTATCGAATATCTACCATTATTGAAGTTTGGACAGTCTTAACTCCGCATTCGCAACCATTAGTTAAGCACGATTACTCTACAGAAACCAAGTCACAATAATATAAGAACAAACTCAAGACATGGCCAGAAAGAATGAACACTGTTTTATTAAGAACAGATTTGTGTAATGACAATAAAAAGGTCAACCAACTGCCAGAGCAAAACCAGCCATAACAAAGTGGCGGCGCAGCTTGGGGATACGAAAAATTTTTTCTTCATCAGGTTAGATCTAGAGTGACAATTTTCATCACAACACGACTGTTTACAATTACAATGCGCTCACGTGACTTTATGACATATTGCGCATGACGACTAGAGGTCAAATTTACGTCATCACCCTTTCGATCAAAGTCAATGGCAGCCGTTAGCAGTTCTCATGAATATCGAACCTATTATCCTGCAACCAGTTTCGATGCAAGGAATACATCAAGAAGAAACCCCGTCAAACTATGAATTTCAGCTCACCGTACCTATTTGGCCGTTGGTGCATACTAGCATTAACCGAAGAATATCACTGGGCACGAAAAGATCAGTAACCTTTGAAACCTTTGTCGGTTCATAAAGCTAAAAGTAGTCCACTTGATTTTATTTGGGCATGTTTATCTGCAATTAATTGTTATATGTCCCATTTGTCGCTAATTGTCTGTTTGTTATTTATATAAGCGGGTTTGGTTGGTAGGGAATAAGAATAACTGTTATGTCAGCGTCAGCAGACCGCAGATATTCTGATTGTTCTTAGGGATTATTGAATTGTTGCAATTTATGTACATGGGATCCCCTAATAAATTAACTGTGGGCACACTCTGCTTGTGATTGCATAAATTCAATATTATTTGTTAGTTGTAGAGTTATGTAATATCTAGTGTATTTTTCCGTACTAAGTTTCAATTTTATTCATTTTGTAACTTGTTTGTTAACTATCCTGTTTATTCTGATCTGTCTATCATTTCGTTCCGAATATCCATTGTAACGGTTCGTCTATGAGTCTATTGTGACGTCACAATTTTCAGTGTACGTTTTTTAACCTAGATTTGGTTTTACCTTGACCCTACTTCCGATTTTCTCCTTGTTTCATATAATCATTTTTACGTTTGCATTTGTCAATTGTAATGTGCTAGTGGATTGTAAAATTTTAGTTGACTGTTTGTCTTGTATTTATTAATTTAAAAATTGATAATTTAATAATAATAATGTAAATTAATGAGGTAATAAAATGATATAAAAATTTTGATTAATTTTTATTGAGAAAAAAGGGACTTGATGGCACGATTGCCACAATTTGCACTAGTAGTCCAACTTGTTGTGTTACCTAGTGTAATGTATGAGGTCAGCTGTGAAGGCTCCTGAGATAAATGTTTATGTGAATTACAGAAGGCCCTTCTTACTACCACTACGACCTCAAACAGATCTCTTTTACTATTATGAATGTAGCTACGTTAAAAGTCTAGGGTACTGAAATGTAATGTGTTGTAGTAGAATATACAAACACACACAGATAATTAATAAGTCTAATAATATTAATAAAATTCTATAACACACTGAACTAACTCAGACTGTTTTAGTTTCAATATTAAAAATTTTTTTCTAAATTTATTTGTTCTGAACCAAGGTTTTATTTTGGTCAGAACATATGAAATGTTATGGAGTTATAAATGGAATGCATAAATATATGGCATAATAAAATGGAATGTGTGTACATAGGTATTTTATAAGACTGGTTAATATTAATTATATTTATAATGTCTCTGGGAGAACTATTACTGGATGTGCTGTTGGGGTGGTGTCATCACACCCACTCTGTGACTAGAACTAGCTTTGTCCATTGTCTTATAGACTTTAGAAAATGTTCTATTTCCCAAAATTCAGTATATTGTGATGGGGAAATATTTATAAATAGTTAAGAGTTCTGGTGAATCCTCAGCAGGCCACTAATTCACTCATCTTGTCTGTGAAGATCTGATGCTGGATTCCGGTGGCCCACTCCTCTCGGTAGCTAGAATACAATGCTAGACTGCACCGACACCACTGTTAGGCGGCACACACATCTGCTTGTGTAATCTTGATTACTTATGTGGCACTACCCTAGTGCCACAACAGAAACTCACAATTCTGAAACAAAATTTGTGCTATGTGTCAGTACTCTATTTACTGCACCACTCTTACACACAGCACAACACATCAACATTACACAGAATGGGTCAGATCTCTCTGACCACACAGCACATCTTACCCAGTTGTTTTCATATAGTATCAGTTCCCCAAGACTGCATTGCATCTGAGATATGTTCAATAGTTTCCTTTTATTCAATAAGATAGGTGATATGTTCCCACTGATCTCAACAATAGATCCGCCTTCCATAGTCTTAGTTAGGCGTCCATATATTTTGTTTGTCTCTAGACCCTGAACTTGGGCTGGGGACCTAGAGCGAGCACTTACTTGTCGTAATCATTTTATATGATATGGCAGTATCAATCACTCGAAATATTAAAATATACAAAATAAATGCTTTCATTCTTACCAGAATTCAGAATTGAGAACACAGTTAATTGCTAGCAAAACTCAGCTGAGCTGCTGGCTATATGATGGCGTCCCACTAAATGTATGTAATATCTTCTGGGAAAAACACCACAGGCAATAACCGACTGTGTCCCTGGACAGAATTGTATCAAATGGCAAAAATGCGCTTCTCTGTCCCGCTAATATGATTACATTTGTCCAATCACAGACTTCCCCCCTAACTTTTTCAAATCTACAACCAAAAGTCAAATTTCAGTCAGATCTCAGTCAAGTATGTATTATTGTCTGTTGGTCCGTCTGTCTCTACTTGTTTTTTTCATAAAAACACACTTGGTTCTTGGACCAACTTCATGCAATACCCTGCACAAATCTGCCTCCTAAGTTATTTTTAGCCACAATTCTCCACCTTCCCCCTCTCTTTCATTACAGCTTGATTTTTGCATTTGCGTGTCTCAAGGACGAAAATTTGAAACTTTAGTGAAAGTATGGACAGTACAGTCGCTAGTCTGATATGAACAATACAGTCTTTTGTCAATATCTTCCTTGTTATCTATCCGTCTGTATAATTTAAAGTATATTAGTTCTCTGCTTAAGATGGGCTATCAAACTAGCTAGGTTTTATATTCATAACTCTATTATTAAGAAAAAACATATTTTTTCTCAAGTTAGTTTTTTTTTTGGAAATTTGTTATCGAGCCTTCCCCACGGCGTTTGCCGCTGAATTCAAATAAAACAACCAAGTTTCGTAAAAACGTCCAAGAAATGACTGTTGCGAATAAGAGCTAAGGTCTTTTTTTTGTCCATTTCCTTACATTGTGTCAACTAGTGACGTGAATTTTTTTTTCTTTTACTACCAATTGCGTCTTTTAGCCTTTCTCGATTCAAACACGTGTTCAGTCATATTTTTCCTTTTTTGATCTCCGTTTCCCTCCCGTCTACAAAGGGTAAACCGTTTCGTCTGCACGTCTAACTAGTTAGTTTGACTGGCGGTAGGAAATGCGGGCATGGGCGAGCATGTCTCCTAGTATCTTACGCATTATTTTTATCCCTACATTTTATCCTTATATTTGGAGATATTTTAACGTTGTATCACGGTAAATTCATCACACATCTCCCCACCTGAGAACATGCACTACGGCAAGTTCCAAAACCAGTGATACACATAGATAAAATTACTCCTCACGCCTGCCACTACTCTAATTTTGATCACAGGGGTGCCGACTGAGGAAATCTGCACCGACATTCAATGACCCCGGGATATACTCAATACTAAACTGATAAGGTTGCAATAATAAAGACCATCTCAACAATCTTGCATTTTCATGCTTAGCCTGAGATAAGAACACCAGGGGCTGATGATCCGTCTGGACCACAAAAGTCCTACCATACAGATAGATTTGAAACTTTTTTATTGCCCAGATTAACGCTAAACATTCTTTTTCGCTTGTGGAATATCCTTGCTCCGCTTTATTCAATTTGCGGCTTGCATAAGCGACTGGGTTCAGTTCCCCATCGGGTGAAGATGACCTTTGCAACAGAGCCGCCCCGAGGCCTACATTACTTGCATCTGTTCTCACCACGAAGTCCTGTGTCAAATCAGGCAATTTGAGAATAGGCTTGCTAGTGAGTTTTTCCTTTAACTCTTGAAAAGCCAATTCACATTGCGCAGTCCAAACTATTTTATCTGGATGTCCCTTGCGAGTCAGATCAGTCAGAGGAGCACAAATAGAGTTAAAATTTTTGATATATTTTTGGTAAAATCCACATAACGACACGAATGATCGCACGTCCTTTTTTGTTTGTGGTCTAGGTGCTCTCTGCAGTTTTTCCAAGTTCTTGGGGTCAGGGGTCATGTTACCCTGATATACAGTGTGTCCCAAGAATTCCAACTCTTTGCATCCAATACAACATTTTGTTGGTCTAGCAGTTAAATTCGCCTCCCTAAGCCTATCAAATAACATTTTTAGGGAGTTAATGTGTTCTTCAAATGTCTCTGTGGCGACGAGAATATCATCCATGAAATTCGTGATACATGGGTTATTCAGGGGATCCAACAATTTGCGCATCATCCTTGAAAATACACTCGGAGCATTTTTCAATCCGAATGGTAGCATGTTGAATTCATAATGTCCTTCCGAGGTGCTAAAAGCTAAATAAGGTCTCACTTCAGGCTTCACTGGAATCTGGTAATAGCCTTTACTAAGATCCACCTTTGAAAAGTATTTTGCCTTGTTTAATCTGGCAAATAACTGTTTTGTGTCTGGTAATGGATCCACTTGTCCTTCTGTGACAGCATTCAGTTTCCTGTAATCTATGCACAGTCTATGTTCCCCAGACGGTTTCCTCAACAAAACTACACTGGAGCTAAAAGAAGATTCACTGTGTGAAATAATCCCCTCCTTCAACAAATAATCTATTTCTTCTTTTAATGCCTTCTCCTTCGCGAACGGAATAGAATAGGCTCTCATACAGATTGGGTTTGAGTCTACCAGTTTCATGTCATACTGTAGCAAATTTGTATGTCCTGGTTTATCTGTTAATACATCTGTATGTTCCTCCAGAACCTGTTGAACTCTCTCCCTCTGATTTTTAGTCAGGTGCTTACTGACTTTTACCTGTGCGGCTGTTTCACAAGGATGTAATGGGTATTCATGTGAGGTGAGTGGTTCCTTTTGCATTTGAGTTGCGATAGCCAAGGTCAGTAAGGGGGTGCTTTCCTGGAGTGGTCTGTCCAGATACTTCTTTAAAAGGTTTACATGATAAACTTTCTCCTTCCCCTTTTTGTCAATTTTATAGTTTGTTCTAGACACCTTCTCTAGAACCGTATATGGACCTTGCCATCCAATTTGTAATTTATTCTGGCTGCCGGGTAGTAGAAGAAGCACCTTCTCTCCCACAGCTAGTTCTCTGTCCTTTGCCTTCCTATTAAAATATGCTGCATGTTTCTTCCTGGCTTGTCTCAAATTATCATTTGCCAGTTTCCATCCAGCTTTCAGACGAGTGGTCAGTTCGTTCACATATTGATACGATGAGGTAACAGTCTCTTCTGCCTTCTCATCTGTCCAGGTCCTTAATAAGGCTTCCAATGGACCTTTTATTGGCCTCCCAAATAGCAGAGTTGCGGGAGCCATCCCGGTTGAACTATGTGGTACCTCCCGATACGCAAACAACGCGGCGGGCAGGAATTGATCCCACAGATCCGGTTTTTCGTGTGCCAGCTTCCTCAGGATAGAAATGAGAGTCCCATTGAACCTCTCTACCTGGCCGTTCCCTTGTGGATGGTACGGACTACAATGAAAGTGTCTGGCTTGAAATAGCTTAAAAACTTCTTCCGTTAGTTTCCCCTTGAACTGTGAGCCATTATCAGTCAAGATTGATGCGGGAATCCTAATCTTGTGAATATTGTAAGTAGTGCCTCTGCTACATGTTTTGAATCAATTGATGGCAGGGCTACCGCCTCTCCCCACATAGAACAAGTGTCCACCAGTAAGGATGTAACTGTTCCTCCTCTTGGTCCGAGTGAGAGGTCCCACAATATCCACTGCAACCCTCTCAAAAGGTGTTCCCACTATGGGCATTTCCCCTAGAGTTGCAGGAGCAGTCCAATGCTTTGGAGCTACCCTTTGACATTCTGGACAGGATTTGACATATCTTTTTATATCCTCCGTTATCCCTGGCCAGAAGTAATGACAAGCTATACGCTGTCCTGTGGCGCTGATCCCCATGTGACCACTGAAGGGAATCGCATGCCCGAGTTCCATCACTTTATCCCTATATGAAGTGGGAAGAAACCAGCTGGTTGTGACCATTTGTTCCAGTTCCGGCCTTCCTGTATAATAGTTTGTTCTTCATAAAGTACTCTCCCTTGCTTGGAGGTGTGTGGCATTTGGGCAATTTTTTAAAACATGGCTTGAGTGTCCTATCCTCAGCCTGCGCCTTCCTCATCTCCTCTGGATGAGCATTTATAGGTTCACCTTCTTCCTCCTTTTTCTGTGACCTGGTCTGCACTGTCGCCATGATCACAGGTCTCTCGGGATTCCCCAAGAAGACGTACCTACACCCCAATATCAGAGGGTAGATTGGTTCATCTATCACTGCTGCTCTGATTTCTCCTTCCACATAGCGAGTTTTCACCGTTATCCTTGCGATGGGAAGTGTCATGAGTGGTATGTCCTTAGTCGCCCCTTGTATTTCCACTGTTTCTGTGGTATACTGCCTTGGGTCCACTAGGCTAGACTTCACAACTGAATCATAATCCAAACCTGTATCATAAAGGCACCTTATGGTGACCCCATTACAAATAACATCCTCACAAACTGGGGGGTGATAAGGTTCCTGCTGTCCATTAGGATTAACCTTTAATCTTTGAGTCCCCGACTTCATTGCAGCAATGTTTGAAGGTTTCCTTCTACAAAATTCGGTGTTATGGTTGTCTTTCTTACACCATTTGCACCATCTTTTTCCTTGGTTAAACGGTTTTCTTTCATTATATTTTTGGTCATTGAACTGTGAGTTTCTGTCACGATAGTCATTTCTTGGCCTATCAAAGTTTGTCCTGCCTTTATTACCCTGTTCTCTGTTATCAAATTTATTAAATTGCTGTGGAGCTTTAAAATTTCTATGTGCTTCTTTTTAGTGCCACTTACCTCTGCCTGGGCTGCCTGATACCTCTCAGCGACATTTAAAACCTCCCCCAACCTCTCTGCACCTTGTTCCATGAGAAATTTTCTCAAGTCTGGAGCCATGGACTCTCTTAATTGCTCTATCATGATCATCTCTTTAAGATCTTGGGTCTTCCCCAGAGCAGTCCATTTCTCCAAATAGGTTTCCAGTCTGGCAGAGAATTGGTGGTATGTCTCCCCAGACAACAGTTTGGCATTTCTAAATTTCTTACGATAAAATTCACCATTTTTTTCATATCTTAATAACAAAGCCTGCTTTAGCATGTCATAATTGTCTTGGTCTTCTCTATTCATTTTAGCAAAGACTTCATAAGAAGTACCTCTCAGTCCCTGTGATAACTTTAGACTCCACCTCTCTCTCTCTCTCTAACCCATATGTAGTAGCTAATAATTCAAATCTACTGAGGTACCCCTCGATGTCATCGTCTTTCTCAACAAAATGGTCTAAATGAAACCCCATAGCTGAGGTTGAGGCTCCCTGACTAGGCGTAGCATCTGAGGCAAAAGGGCTGGCACCATTTTCAGGAGCATGGCCTTGTAATTCCAGCTCCCTTAGTCGTAATTCGTGCTCCCTTTGCAAACTTCTATCTTCTGCCTCCCTTTCGGCCTTTTTTTCTTCTGCCTCCCTTTCGGCAGTCAATCTTTTTTCTTCTGCCTCCCTTTGCTGTCGTTTTTCTTCTGCCTCCCTTTCGGCCTTTTTTTCTTCTAATTGGAGCCTCTTAATCTCCCTATCTTTGTCAGCCTCAATCTGCAGCCTCTTAAGTTCTTTATCAGCCTCAATTTGTAACCTCTTCTCTTCAGCTAACCTCCTATCTTCCCTTTCAATATACTTGTCACATTCAGAAGTTACATACTGAATTAAAACCTGACCCTCCATATTCATCTCCCTCGCCGTTAGCACAGCAGCCGATCTAAATTTTGCCAGGTCAGCCATCATACAAAATAACAATGACCAAGGTAAATCTAATTATGTAATAACTAAGGCAATTCCAGTTATATATAATGACTAAGGTAATTCTACTTATATATAATGGCCAAGGTAATTCAAATTATGTAATGACTAAGGTAATTCTAATTATATAAAATGGCCAAGGTAATTCTAATTAATTAATTAATTAACTAATTACCACTGGCTGTGAAGATTCACCAACTTTTATTTTCCCCTTTTTATTTTAAGGGACACTTTTTAAATTTATACAATCTGTCCCCACTGGTTTAATTCTCCCACCAGGAGATTCTAATATCTTTGATAAACTAAATATCCCTGGACAAGACCCCAATATTTGTAGTGGTTTTTGATGGTATTGTATGGTTGTTGTGTTACCTAGTGTAATGTATGAGGTCAGCTGTGAAGGCTCCTGAGATAAATGTTTATGTGAATTACAGAAGGCCCTTCTTACTACCACTTACGACCTCAAACATATCTCTTTTACTATTATGAATGTAGCTACGTTAAAAAGTCTAGGGTACTGAAATGTAATGTGTTGTAGTAGAATATACAAACACACACAGATAATTAATAAGTCTAATAATATTAATAAAATTCTATAACACACTGAACTAACTCAGACTGTTTTAGTTTCAATATTAAAATTTTTTCTAAATTTATTTGTTCTGAACCAAGGTTTTATTTTGGTCAGAACATATGAAATGTTATGGAGTTATAAATGGAATGCATAAATATATGGCATAATAAAATGGAATGTGTGTACATAGGTATTTTATAAGACTGGTTAATATTAATTATATTTATAATGTCTCTGGGAGAACTATTACTGGATGTGCTGTTGGGGTGGTGTCATCACACCCACTCTGTGACTAGAACTAGCTTTGTCCATTGTCTTATAGACTTTAGAAAATGTTCTATTTCCCAAAATTCAGTATATTGTGATGGGGAAATATTTATAAATAGTTAAGAGTTCTGGTGAATCCTCAGCAGGCCACTAATTCACTCATCTTGTCTGTGAAGATCTGATGCTGGATTCCGGTGGCCCACTCCTCTCGGTAGCTAGAATACAATGCTAGACTGCACCGACACCACTGTTAGGCGGCACACACATCTGCTTGTGTAATCTTGATTACTTATGTGGCACTACCCTAGTGCCACAACAGAAACTCACAATTCTGAAACAAAATTTGTGCTATGTGTCAGTACTCTATTTACTGCACCACTCTTACACACAGCACAACACATCAACATTACACAGAATGGGTCAGATCTCTCTGACCACACAGCACATCTTACCCAGTTGTTTTCATATAGTATCAGTTCCCCAAGACTGCATTGCATCTGAGATATGTTCAATAGTTTCCTTTTATTCAATAAGATAGGTGATATGTTCCCACTGATCTCAACAATAGATCCGCCTTCCATAGTCTTAGTTAGGCGTCCATATATTTTGTTTGTCTCTAGACCCTGAACTTGGGCTGGGGACCTAGAGCGAGCACTTACTTGTCGTAATCATTTTATATGATATGGCAGTATCAATCACTCGAAATATTAAAATATATAAAATAAATGCTTTCATTCTTACCAGAATTCAGAATTGAGAACACAGTTAATTGCTAGCAAAACTCAGCTGAGCTGCTGGCTATATGATGGCGTCCCACTAAATGTATGTAATATCTTCTGGGAAAAACACCACAGGCAATAACCGACTGTGTCCCTGGACAGAATTGTATCAAATGGCAAAAATGCGCTTCTCTGTCCCGCTAATATGATTACATTTGTCCAATCACAGACTTCCCCCCTAACTTTTTCAAATCTACAACCAAAAGTCAAATTTCAGTCAGATCTCAGTCAAGTATGTATTATTGTCTGTTGGTCCGTCTGTCTCTACTTGTTTTTTTCATAAAAACACACTTGGTTCTAGGACCAACTACATGCAATACCCTGCACAAATCTGCCTCCTAAGTTATTTTTAGCCACAATTCTCCACCTTCCCCCTCTCTTTCATTACAGCTTGATTTTTGCATTTGCGTGTCTCAAGGACGAAAATTTGAAACTTTAGTGAAAGTATGGACAGTACAGTCGCTAGTCTGATATGAACAACACAGTCTTTTGTCAATATCTTCCTTGTTATCTATCCGTCTGTATAATTTAAAGTATATTAGTTCTCTGCTTAAGATGGGCTATCAAACTAGCTAGGTTTTATATTCATAACTCTATTATTAAGAAAAAACATATTTTTTTCTCAAGTTTAGTTTTTTTTTTTAATTTGTTCGCGAACCTTCTCTACGGCGTTTGCCGCTGAATTCAAATAAAACAACCAAGTATCGTAAAACGTCCAAGAAATGACTGTTTCGAATAAGAGCTAAGGTCTTTTTTTGTCCATTTCCTTACATTGTGTCAACTAGTGGCGTGAATTTTTTTTTCTTTTACTACCAATGGCGTCTTTTTGCCTTTCTAGATTCAAACACGTGTTCAGTAATATTTTTCCTTTTTTTTTATCTCCGTTTCCCTCCCGTCTACAAAGGGTAAACCGTTTCGTCTCCTCGTCTAACTAGTTAGTTTGACTGGCGGTAGGAAATGCGGTATCTTACGCATGGGAGATATTTTAACGTTGTATCACGAAGATGTTCACTTTGGATCATTTTGTTAAAAAAGAATTTAATAAGAAAGGGGACAGAATTAGTGAACTTGCGAAATATAAAGCAGAATTTGAAGAACAGAAGGCTATTGCAAAACGTGAAGAAGCAGAACGTAAGGCCGAATTAAAGAGAGAAGAAGAAGAACGTAAGGCCGAATTAAAGAGAGAAGAAGAAGAACGTGAGGCCAAATTAGAAAAACAAAAAGCAAGACAGGAAAGGGAAGAGATTGAAAAAGAAAACAGAATAAGAGAAGCAGAGGAAAATAAAAGGAAACAAGAAAAAGAATTGGCACTTATCAAGTTGGAAACAGCAAAATTACAGGCACAAAATGCTGCTAATAACCATAGTGATAATTCTCAGGATTTGTCTTCACCTAGCCAAACTAAAAGCAATTATCACTTCAAGTTACCACAATTCAAGTTGAATTTTGATGATTTAGCAGCATGGTTGCTACGTTTTGAGCAGGTGTGTAAGGTCAATAAGTTAGATAAATCTGCATGGGCACTAAAACTTAGGGAATTTTTAGACGGTGAACCCGCAAGTGCAGCTCAGAATGTTGATCCAACAATAGCTGGTGATTATGATGCCATTAAGGCTTTATTACTACGTCGATTTCATTTAGATGAGGAGGAATGTAGATTGAAGTTTAAAACTCTTCTGCCTGAATCAAACAAAGATTTTACAGGTTTCATTGCGAATATACGCAATACATTCAATAGATGGGTCGAACTTGCTGGCGTAGATAAATCCTACTATAAGTTGGTTGATTTGCTCCTTAGGGATAAGGTCCTATCCTCTGTAAGTCCACCATTCTTTTCCTTCTTACAGGAACGCAAACCACCTACTATTGAGGAACTCGAAAAGATAGCAATAAATAACTGTACTGCCCATCCTAATGTTGGCATATCCAATTCACAATTAAGAGAACCATTACCAGTTGCCTCCAATATGGCATAACATGGTTTTGACAGATCAAGAGCTCAGAGCCTTGACAGAATTGTTTCAAATAGAAGATATAATTACAATGATTATCAAGGACTAAATAATTATCAAAATAATGGGAATTTCAACCGAGGTAGGCAGCAGTTTAGAAACCAGTCACCTCAGTTTAGATATAACAACAGTTATCAAAACTAATCAAATTGGAATAAACCATTTAATGGTAATGCCAATAAAAATAATAACAAGTGGCATAATAATAATAGTAATTACAGACCAAGAAATAAGAGTTATAATGGCAGACATAATAATAATAATAATAATCATTCAGTTGGTCATAACAGACAACGTTCTACCTCAAGAAATCAACAAAGATTTGACCATACTGCAGGGGCAGCATTGACTAACAATGCAACTCCAATTGTTCATAATAGTGATTTTCCAACGCATTCATCTTCGTAATGTTGTGTTGTTGATAATAATGTGGCAAATGTTTGTCCACAATGCCATGCTATTTTTCAGAAACCCAACCTTATGCCAATGAGAGTTACACAGACCGTTCCTGCAATTAGTCTCACTGCAAATGATGGAACAGGGACACTGATTTTTAATAAAGGATTGGTCCATGGAAACATAGTTTCAGTGTTGAGGGATTCCGGATCTACCACTATCGGCATCCGGCAATCACTAGTACATCCTCGCTATGCTACTAATGAGTTCGTACGTTGCATAACTTTTGGTGGGACCATTGAATTTTATCCCACAGCAATAATTGACATTAACACCCCATTCTTTTCAGGTAAAGTTAAAGTATGCCTACTTCAGAGTCCAATTGCTGATCTCACAATCGGACGTATCCACGGCAGCAAGGACTGCACACCTGAGGAAATCTCAGAATGGGAAAGATTAAACTTGGCTACAGCCAATGCGGTAACAACACGAGCTCAAGCTCAGAAATTAGAAAAAAAAAATACTACAATTATCAAGTTGGATGATGATACTGACAACGAACCTAAATCGGTAATTGACAGAGAGTCGTTTGCTCTCAAACAAAGGGAAGATAATTCTTTAAAGAAATTTTTTACATTGGTAAACAAGTATGATGATATTGCTGTCAACAATAAGATTAAACATTGGTTCACTATTAAGAACGGGATCTTACTTAGAAATTGTATGGACCAGAATAAATTAAAACAACAGGTCATGGTACCATCTTCATTACGGACATACATATTACGACATGCACATTACTCCCAATGCGCGGGTCATATGGGCTACACTCGCACACGTTCTCGAGTGTTGTCGTCGTTTTTCTGGCCGGGAATATCACGAGACGTATCTTCGTATGTACGTTCCTGTGTAATTTGCCAGGAAGTCAAGTCTCGTGGAGCGTTCCATAATGCTCCCATTCAGGCATGCGATATATGGGTGCAGCCTTTCGATAAAATGGCATTGGACATTATTGGTCCACTTCTACCAACTGCAAGAGGTCACAGATATATATTAACGTGTATTGACTTATGTACACGATGGCCAGAGGCCATACCTCTTAAAAATATAACTACATCGGACATAGCCGATGCTTTGTTACTAATATTTTCCAGAATTGGGTTTCCAAATAAATTACTTTCGGATCATGGGCCCCAATTTGTGTCTGACACAATGAACGAAGTTATGAGAACTCTTAACATAGGGAGAAGTCTCAGTAGTGTATACCATCCCATGTGCAATGGCGCAGTTGAGAGGCTCAACCGCACCATTAAACAGTTATTGCATAAGGTTACAGTTGATAACCCTCAAGACTGGGACAGGGCTATCCCAGCAATTTTGTTTGCGTACAGAGTGGTCCCGAATGAACAAACCGGTTTCTCTCCGTTCGAGTTAGTGTTTGGTGCTCCACCAAGAGGTCCTATGGGACTTATCAAAGACTTACTACTCGACTCTGAGATGACTCCGGAAATCCAGTCATCTTATGAATACGTTATTAACTTACTTAGACAAATCATAGATGCTTGTCAAAGGGCAACAGCTTCCTTAGAAGCTGCAAAAGACAAAGCTAGACAGTTCCAAAATAAAAATAGACGATTACGCCAGTTATTTCCTGGTAACGAAGCTTTCGTGCTACTTCCACGAAAGGATAATAAACTTTTAATCGCTTGGAATGGTCCATATAAAGTTATAGATAGAATTTCTGACGTCGACTACATACTGGACATTAAAGGTCAGAAAAAAATTTACCACATAAATATGCTGAAGGAGTTCTTCACTCGTCCTCAACATCTACAATCAATTTTTCAGGACTTAGACAATCAATCAATTGGTTCTTGCCAATATTCTAATCTTTCGGTGATTCAGGAAGAGAAATCATCATTTCCTGAAATCCAAATGTCCTTTCCTATACCTGCATTACAATCTTCTGCGTCTTGGAGAGATGTAACTATTTCTTCTTCATTAACATCTCAAGAAAATACTACAATCTGTAAACTCTTAGAAACTTATTCTGATGTCTTGACAGATATACCGGGTCGTACATCAGTAATTTCTCACGACATCATACTGAAGAACGACACACCTATAAAACTACGTCCTTACTCAGTTCCTATTCACTATCAAGATAAAACATCACAGGAACTTAATCAAATGTTAGCATTACGAATAATAGAAAACAGTAACTCACCGTTTTCATCACCGTTAGTTATTGTTAGAAAAAAAGACAATAATATACGTCTTTGTGTTGATTACAGAAAACTTAATGCACAGACTGTCGCAGACAGTGAACCTCGCCCTCTTATTGACGATTTACTTACTCGTCTATCTACAGCAACATATTTCACAAAAATTGATTTAACCAAGGGATATTGGCAGATTCCCTTAACGGAACAAGCCAAATATTATACAGCATTCTCGACTCCACAAGGTCTTTACCAGTAGAATGTCATGCCTTTTGGGCTAATGAATTCACCTGCTACGTTCATTCGCATGATGCGAAAAATTTTAGCTGGCAGATCTGACATTATCACATATATTGATGATATTTGTCTATTTAGTCCTTCATTTGATGAACATGTGTTAGGATTAACTTCAATATTAGACATTTTAAGATCTCACAACTTAACTGCTAGCCCAAGTAAGATGCAAATAGCTTTCCACAAAATAACTTTTCTTGGACATATTATAGGGGCTGGATGTATCAAAACCATTCCCCACAATGTATCGAAAATTTTAAAATTAGCAGTCCCACAAAATAAAAAACAAGTTAGAAGTATACTGGGTCTTGTCCAGTATTATAGCAGATTTATACCCAATTTGTCGTCCATCACTGCTGTCTTGTCTTCACTATTGCGAAAAGACAAACCACATAAAATTACATGGACAACAGACTGTGACTAAACATTTAATAACATTTTGAAAATCTTCTCCAGGCCACCTATTTTAAAGTTGCCAGATGTTAAGAAAATTTTCATTCTTCGAACAGATGCGAGTAACTATGGATTGGGAGGTAGCATATTACAAGAACATAACGGTGTACTTCACCCAACTCTTTTCATATCAAGAAAGCTCACCGATGCTGAAATGAAATATTCGGTGATAGAGAAGGAACTTCTCGCCGTTGTCTGGGCAATCCAGAAGTTGGAGAAATTTCTACTTGGCACCCCGTTCATTATACAAACCGATCAGTGGGCGCTCGCTTCACTTAGAAGAGCAAATCACAAGAATGCCAAGTTAGCGAGATTCTCAATACTACTCCAACCGTTTCAATTTACAATAGAAGCCATTCCAGGACACGAGAATGTCGTGGCAGATTCTCTATCTCGACATCCGTCATCGTTAAATGAAGAAAATTAAGAACTCAAAGAACTGAAACTCTGTTGATACTAGAAGTTATTCAGCATTATACAAGTTATGTCAAACTTACAACTTACACTATGCAAAGACATTTGAGTCGTTAACAGACAGTGGAACATTTCATTATTGTATTTTCGGATTTACTGGACTTACGTGATTGATCATGAATCAAATGAATGAAAGCAAATCACTATTGAAACTTTCAGAAAACAATGGTACTTTTCAAATAGTCGCATGACGACGTCAAATTCGTTCGCATAGATGGCTCGAGTGAAATTCAAACGTTCTTTTATAGAGATACAAGTGAGATTTCAAATATTCTTCTATCAAAATGACGATTGAAAATAGGATCGAACATACTTATACATACTTTCAAGTACTGTCATTTGAACTCAAGATCATCTATAGCTGCATGAAGTATTGATAAACAAACATTACATACGTGGATGGACTTCGCACGGCTTATTGATCGAAATTAACACTAACTATTTTAATAATTTATTGTGATTAAAGAAAGAGATAAGAATTTCGACACATACTATCACACAATTAATTAATGTAGCTACTGTAGTAAAGTATCTATTGATTAATTACTTACGTTAATGATGATATATAATAATATGCATTTCTTCTTTATGAATTGATAGATTAAGTTAGTTAGACTTAGTTATATGATTTCTCTTACACACACATATTCTATTCTAATATACTAATTTCTTATCACTATCTCTTCATACATTCGTCATTTTTCTTTTCTTGAATGTTAGTAACAATGACACGATACTTTCATTTATTTAATTAGATTTTAATCTATAACGTTCTTCTCACATTACATTTAGTTAATAGTTAATTAGTTTTAGATCATAATGTTGATTAACACAACACACATTGATTAGTTATAACATAAGTTTAGTTACATATATAATTATATAGTAGGTTAGCTGACAGTTGACATTTATTTAGTTGACTTATTATATTGTAATGTAGTGTATGACAGGTACTATATTTGACTACGACCTCCGACAATATTTAACAAAAGCATCGTGAGTCGTATGTCGATAATCTTTTTAAATATTTTGGAGAAAAAAAATCTATAGAATAGATTTTTTTATCTCCGTCGGTCAGGGGAATGTTACGGTAGGTGTTATGATGTTAGCCACTTTTATAGTGAGCTCTTTTTAAGTTTACGCATTGAAGGGTTTAAAATGCTATTGATAAATATTAGGGTTCGCGCTTCACGGTAATTGAACGCGAACGGATAGAATTGCTTAGTTTTATGATGACGTGTTGTGTTGTTAGGCTAACACGTGACGACACTATAAGTGTACTGTTGCTATCGTTTTTGACGGTTTCAATAGACGTAAATCTATGTAATAATTTTCTGATGATCTAAGTTAGAGAACTGTTTGTTAACTCCCTGGGACAGGTTGATTTAGGGTTATCTTCCCTTTGTTAGTTATTGTAGTTGACCTGTCTTAAGTCGGGAGGTCAGCTGTTCTCAGTTCTGTTCTGTCTACGCATGCGCAAGCCTTTTTGAGCGCGAATCGGAGAACTTCCGTCATTGAGTTGATAAGCTGGGTTTTGACCGGACGAGGACGTTCGTTGTTCTTCTATGCATTTTCTGGGGGAAAGATAGTCTTCAGTGTGACTGTAATGTCAGTGATTCTCCCCAGAGTTATTCTGTTCGTCAAGAATGACGACAGTTGTTATTAGTGTATTTCTTGGATTTCTGGCAAAGATAAAATGAAACTTTATTACTATGCCTTTGTTGCAGAACATATTGTGAACCTGTGAGTGGAGCTCACAGTTCTTTGTTATACAGAGTCCATTATGTGTGCTCGATGGAGCCAAGTTAGACTATACGTCTAACTATATTACAGAAGCCCAGTGGAAAGATATTGTTATCAAGATCGCATGTTGGCGATATATATTTTCGGTATGGATGATTATGCCTACCTTTGAAGTATACACAGTGGTTATAGAGGCCCGTCATTATGGCCGCCATCTTTGAGCAGAAGAAGAAGTGTCTGGCGTGTGAAGCCAGTTGAAGTCTTGACTTACATTAGCAAGTTCATAGACTTTGAGATTAAGCAACTATATTTGCTAAAGGTCTACCTGATGCGCTTAGTCAGAGGCCCTGAGCTACAGTAAAAAAGGAACGTTTATTTCCAAGCCAGCTTTACTAGCATCTTACACATGAGCTATGCAAAGATTTATGATGCTCGATATTTATATTCATTACCATACATGAAACGTCCATGACTCTTTATGCTATTGACTGTGTTGTCTGTCAGCGTACTGTTGCAGTAATAAATGTTGGAAAAAGTCATCGGTGCTAACTACATTTATGACTTTTACTTGTGGTGGAGTTAGTTTGTGTGTACCTGAATAAGAGCCTATACAACTTCGTGTTCACGATCTGCTGCTTCTACACACACGCCATTACTCACTACAACATCTCACTACGAGTACTACACTTCTGAGAATACACATGTATGCTGTTATGTGTGAGTGTCTACATTACACCCTGACAGTGCCTCACGCTGGTGACCTAGATACACGCAATACTGAACTGTCCAGGTGATAACGATACGCCCACTCAACGACACTTCAACACGATACCTAACTGACTATTACATCTAATTGCCAGTATGATATTTTACATCTGGTAAGCAAAACAGGCCGGTTACATGTATCCTTTGTAATTTATATTCCGTCCTAGCGAGACGCGAATTTCAACGCTCCCGTGTGTAATGGTGTAGAAGTTTTCAAGATAATGTGGCACTAGGGTCTGCCGAATTGACATGGATACATGTAACGTCTCATTTTTATGGATGACTAATTCTTCAGTACCAGAATAGTCGCAGGGAGTATATTATTATAATTATTAGTATCCAAATTGTAAAGATCGATCAACTTTGGTTATTCATTACCGGATTACCGACATACGGAATCGCGAGTAAATATCCAAACGTTGTGACGATTAATGGAATAAGGACAGGAGACGCTGTTTACGTATATGCTTGAACTTAATGTATGCTTAATTCATATCATGTCTCGTGGATTGAATACTGTAAAATAAAACGTATTTTATGTGGACTCGAACCACCTATGGACTTATCGAATATCTACCATTATTGAAGTTTGGACAGTCTTAACTCCGCATTCGCAACCTTTAGTTAAGCACGATTACTCTACAGAAACCAAGTCACAATAATATAAGAACAAACTCAAGACATGGTGATAAGGTATTTTGATGATAATGTCTCTTCTTCGGTCACCACGTTAATAAGGACTGATTTTTGTGATATAGCTCGTCCAGTCACAATATTCTGTAAAGGGGTCAGGTTACCGACTGTTGGGGCCCTGACAAGGTGTACCGTTAGGTGCGTATATTCTGATGCAATGAGTGTAAACATCGACAATGATAACGCGAATGGATGACAGTTCGACAGCTGCACAGGACACTCACTCCAATCACAGGTGGAAGTCAAGGATGGCTGGACTACTGTGGTCGTTTCATACTGTTTAATAGGACGTACACACTTTGACAGTACGAGCATAGTTACAGGAACACAGGTCGACATAAATAGCATATCGTCATACTGTTGATCAATGGTCTACAATAATAAGTTGGCATTCATGTTGAAGAAAATCACAATGGAACGTCAGTAGACAAGCATTCAGAGTTCCATAATTTATACATATATTCATCAGGCCTTACTCACCGATCATGTCAGTTAATAAACAATGTTCATATATGACTCCTAGACCGAACCTCTTTTCTAGCGAAGATTCCTTTAGGAAAAGTTCAGCAAATATTTTCTGAGAAAATGTTAAATCACCAATAGTAGGTTTTCCTTTCATAAGTGTGATCTCTTTATCATCACCTGATAATAAGGGGGGCATCCCTGTTCTCTGATTGATGATCGACAATAAATAGGATTCCAACATGGCTTCTGGTCCTGTGAGCATCACTCACGATAACGATGCATAATGAAGCTTCAATAAAGGTTCAGTTCATGAACACAAATATTTTCTACAAGTATCAGCATATTCTGTCCTCATAATTGCTGCATATCAACATATTCAGTGCTGCTAGATAACATGTCGTCCCGACATATAGACATGGGTAAATTCATATAGACGTCCGCCCATTTGAGCCTAGGAATGAAAGAGTTCAGTGAACAGTTCTTTTACCTTGGCATAGGAAATACACTAGCAAACACAAACGCTCTCCTGGCGTTACTGAATCAACACTGGGGAACTCATAGACTTAACAATCCTAGAAGAAACTATCTTCGTCCCCATAATAAATCGAAGAGATCACAAACTTTGGACAGGTCTAAAGACATGACATCCCGCCAGGCTCCTTCATTACCAACGAAGTCTCTAACGTCTCTTCATGCGCCGAAAGTGCCTGACCCCAAAGTACAGTACAAGGAAAATAGTCCGACATAGACATACAAAGATAACACGATATAAGACCGAATCGTCTCAAACAGACAAGGAGTAAACATAGATTCGGCTCATAAACATTCCTGCATAAACCTAAGCAAGAACAATCTGTTTCTGGCCATACCAGACACAAAATATGACATAAGTCTAGATTCATACGCCAAGTTCGATATTCAGGAAAGATACAAGAACAGATAACTCATAGAATGAATACACATCGACTAATCTGAGTTCTGTCCCTTAGGCTAAGAATCGTGAATTCAAAGATAAATATATTTTTATCAGACAAATAATTACATTTTACATTTGTATGCGTACCAACAGTAATCTGTGCGTTACACAAAAGAATATGTGCGCAACACATGGCCAGAAAGGATGAACACTGTTTTATTAAGAACAGGTTTGTGTAATGACAGTAAAAAGGTCAACCAACTGCCAGAGCAAAACCAGCCATAACATGTGGCATACGTTGTATTCGACCCCTGACGTCACCGGAAGAAAAGTCTATTTTAAAGCAGGTGATCGCGTGCGGCTCGCGCAAGCCAGATAGACTTTTAAAAAGGGTTATACGCCGGCGTGGACAGAAGAACTGTTTACGGTCAGCCGACTAAACCAGACAAGACCGGTCACGTACGTCCTTAAAGATGATTTGTGGGAGGAATTGAATGGTTCTTTTTACCAAGAAGAGCTGCAGCGGGTCGGTGACAAAATAGTTTATCGAATCGAGTCCATTTTGCAAGAACGGCGTGGCGTAAGAGGTGTTAAAGAGTATTTAGTCAAATGGTTCGGTTATAACTCGTCATTCAACAGCTGGATTTCCTCCAATCAACTAGCGAGATATCGAGACTGATGAGATAGAAGAAGTGAGCACCCCAGTTTTGCGGTCACCCCCTCCCAAGGCCACGAGAACCTCGTTCTGGCCTTTTTTGGGGAAACTAGTCCCGCATCTAGAGATCGTTTTCATCTGTCAGATGATCGTTATATATGTCGTCATCGGGGTCTCGTTATTCAATCTGAGTCTAAGCAACGCCGAGGGACCTGACGGCAAGTTTTAGAACGCCTTAATAAGCAGTTGTCTGGGTTACATGTTACCTAACCCTAAGATAGGATGAGTTTTTACGTGACTTTACCGAGCAATGCCTCGATGAAAATATACCCGAACAGTAACGCCGGTCACTATTTCGTCAAATTGCCACAGACTATAGAATTGACTTCACGATACGAGGTTGGCTTGGTTGAGATTCAATTCCCCAAAAGTTATTATACGTGCTAGAGGATGAAGTATGGATACATTACTTCCCAAACAAAGACGAGTAAAAAACGCCTATAATACTCACGTTACCAGCCGGTCTATACACTTCACCCGACACACTTATCGACGAGTTTAATCGGTTGCTTTTAGGCACGGATGTGAATGAAAAAGCCCGAGTTAGAATCCATTTTAACAATAATAATGCCACCTTAAATCTGTATGAACCGGGGGTTGAAGTTAGAATTAGCGAGACGTTGAAACACATGTTAGGCGTGTCCTCATCGACAGTAACAGACATCGACCCAATACTACGAGGAGAGACTGAAGTACAAATGGATAGCGACATGAAAAATGTATACGTGTACTGCGACCTCGTAGCGGCGAGACCGGTTGGGGATGCCTCTGTCCCTTTGTTACGGATTTTCCCTATTTTGGACAGAACTACCGCTTCGGTTTTTAGGATTTACGACAAACCGCACTACGTACCATTGAGTCGTTTTTCATTTGACACCGTGGAAATATGTTTAACTAATGACAAGGGTAAGACTATCCCATTCACTAGCGGAGCTTCGGTGTTGACGCTACATTTCCGAACGCACAGACGGTTTCATTTTGAATAGAAGAAAAAAAGGTTAGACACGTGCCAATACGACGAAACCCCAAAATGTACGAGGAGTTTTACTGCAACCAAGCTGGAAACGGGATGCCAGTGTTTATCGGGGGCAGAAGTCAAAGAGGGCATGGCTTATGTAGTTTTTTCAGCGGGCTCGGTCGCATGGTTCTCCCGTGGTTAAAAACTGGAGGTAAAGCTTTACTCAGAGAAGGGGTTGGCACAGGTCTACAGGTCGCGAGCGATGCGTTAGCCGGAAGAAATGTTGGAGAATCATTTCGTGAACGAGCCAAAGAGTCGGGTCAGCGTTTATTACAAGGAGCTGTTGATCACCTCACCACTAACCAATCGGGTAGCGGTATTAGAAGAAAAAGAACGAGAAAAGCGAGGGCTGCCCCACCTGGCGAACCGAAAAGAATAAAACGAGCTACCCGAGCTCGCCCTTCTCATTCCCAGAAGAACAAGCGACGGTACTCTGATATATTTGAATGATGGCGCTTATTCACCCCAGCTCGTGCGAGTGTCTTCACAGCGGTCTAGATTTGTTTAGCATGCCACCAACGCAGACAGCCGTAGAAGATGGTCAATTTGTGGAGATACACCCGCTGGCCGCCCTAGCACCCGGCACCCCAGTGGAATTTGTAATATCGGGGAACGGAGAAGAATATCTAGACTTGTTCAATACTTTTCTGCACGTGCGCGCCAAAATCACGTTAGCCAATGGCGACAAATTACCAACTGATGCGGATGTGGAACCGGTCAACTATTACCTGCACAGTTTATTCTCCCAAGTCGACGTTTCCCTGAACGACACGCTGATTACACCCAGCGAGAACACCTACCCTTATAGAGCTTAAATGGAAGCCACGTTGAATTACGGGGAGGAAGCTAAGCGAGGTCATATGACAGCGGCTCTGTTTTACAAAGACACGCCAAATTATATTGAGGAAACAAGTGGCGATAATAACAACGGACTAAGCTTACGTGGAAATATAGCGGCTGGTTCTCAGGACATTGATATGATGGGTCGGTTACATTCAGATATTTTCGCGCAAGATCGCTATATGTTAAACGGTGTGACCATTAAAGTGAAACTCACCCCGTCTAAAGATGCGTTCAACGTGCTGGGAGACGCCCACGCTGGTGGTTGTAAATCGATTATAACTTATGCGGCCTTGGTTGTACGGAAGGCTAAATTAAATCCGGCCATCTCTCTAGCGCACGAGAAAGCCTTGTTGCGAGGTAATGCCAAGTACCCTTTGAAACGAGTTGTGCTAAAAACTTTCTCTATCCCTAAAGGAATGTTATCGCACATGCAGGATAATCTATTTCTCAGTCAAACCCCGACACGGATATCGATTGGCCTTATCACTTCAACCGCCTTTAATGGGTCGTACACGGCTAACCCGTTCAACTTCGCTACTTTTGGTCTGATATATTTAAATGTCAGCGCGGATGGAAGAACAGTTAGTGGCAAGCCTTTGTCAATGGATTATGAGCACAACCAATACGTGAGAGCCTTCTTCGGCACGAATATAGCCATGGGGCTGATTGGCAAAGACGCCAGCAACGATCTTGAGTATAGACATTTTAAGAATGGGTACGCCTTATACGCCTTTGAGCTCACCCCCAGTCTACTGGACGGTTACCAGTTCGAGATGGCCAAGTCGGGCACTCTCTCAATAGAACATAAATTCTCCGAGATAACACCCGAACCATTACAGGTCATCGTCTACGCCGAGCAAGACTCGATCTTGGAAATCTCGAAATCGCGCCAAGTTTTGACAGACTACACCACTTAAACGATGAATACAGACGAGATACGGACTATACTCCTGTCGGATATATTTGTTAAACGAACTGGGGTCGTTAAAGTTTTAGCTCGCGATCAATTACCTCTGCGTATCGATCCGAGCAAGCCGGCTGCTTTTGTCATCAACACTGACCCTAGCTACCGAGCCGGTGATCACTGGGTCGCTCTATAGTATAATGGCCTTGGAACTTTTGAATATTTTGATTCTTTCGGACTACCGCCTAGACATCCGGACCTCATTACTTTTATAGCGAGAAACTCTAACCGTCCTTTTAACTACAATGCTAGACATTTACAAGATGTAGTTACCAAACTTTGTGGCCTCTACGTCATTTATTTCGTCTTGATCAAAGCTCGCGGTGGTACTATGCGGCGCGTCCTGCTGCCATTTTCACATAGACAACACGCCAACGATCGCTTAGTTTTTCGACTAATCAGGCCCTGGCTAGCGCGCCACAAGTCTGGACATGTTTCAAAAACCTAGTTTTTCCTTCATAGACACTTGGGGGACCAACGCCCACACGTTCACACCTCGCTGAGTACTTCCAGACCCGCTCCCACCAGTCACCAATAACATTATTATAGTTACAGACTCACAAAGTAATCCGAAACGACTGTGCTTGGGCTCTGAGAGCTCCTAGTCGTATGGCTGGCCCGACTGTAGCAGTGAGGTTAGACGTCAGTAACCCTAGCCTACATCATCCATAGACCATCACCCCAACCGCTAACGCGGTGTTTCTCTTTGTCAATACAAATATAAAATTCATCTAATGTTTTTTCTTCATCTTTTATATGTGAATATATTGTATAAGTATTGTCTACCTGTTTGTAATATATATATTGTAATATATGTTGTAACACATGGTGTAATATGTATAAATAAACAACACATAACAACACACAACCTACTTATCTTCCCTTAGTTACCTACACGCCATCCTTGAGCGGCGTATTTCCTTATATAAAAAGTCAGCTCCACCGCCTGAATCGATCGGAGTATTTCCTTATATAAAAGTCACGCTCCGCCGCCTGAATACGCGTCGTTTTGCGCCTGACATACTACTTACTTGTAGCGTTTTAAAGTCCAGTGTTATTAATTTGTACACGCGATAGGAAGTTCCTTGTAGGTCATTGAAGTTTTTAATTTGTATCGATTTAAACACGTACAAAAGTCAATGGCGAACAAACAAGGTCACTTAAAGTTAAATATTATGAAAATCATCAGAAAATGCGAAGTAGTTAATAATGTTTACAATATAGTCAAATAGTGGCGAATATGGAAACGTCATATTCACAAGCGAACCCATTGCTGCAAAATGCAAAGTAGTACGTGGTGTCATTGTACAAAAGTAGCAGCATAGCAGTGATGACGTGGCAGGGCAGAGGTGTCACCAGATTAGAATTTCAGCGGCCCGGTAGAATGATGTGGATATCTGGAAAGTGTGCGGCGTTGGAATACCGAATGACTTGTACTATGAAGTCACATGGCCGCAAGGCGATTAAATCTCGCGCAGACATTGAACTCTCTAAGTCCTTACGCTGAAGTCCAATAATTGTCCGCAGTTTAGACGCAATGACAAAATGGGTGTCAAGCATAAATCGTTTCAATCGTAGTAATGACCAGACAATGGCCAACAATGTGATGTCTATTGCAGAGTTGAGACGTGCAGTTTCATTCAATTGTCGAGAGATGTGGAGTACTAGGTGGAAAGTACTTGTAAAAACGTGTAGCAGAACAGCTCCGATTTCCATCGAGAAAGTGTTCCTGCGAATAATGAAAAGAAAATTTATTTTTGGTAATCGTAGTATATGAGTTGATGAAAATATTAACTTTAACCTACCGCATGTGGTCTGGTACATTTTTGACCACTGTGTCATGATTGGCGACCCTTTCTTTAATGAACGAGAAAAGGTAGCAGTGAAAGTAGCCACACGGTAAATGACAGGAGTAACAACTTAGGGTGACAAACTTGTCCGAATAAAATAATAACGTGAGAAGTAAATCGCGCAAAGGGTTATGCGTTGCATAAAATACAGGCGTAAGAAAAAATAGGAAATAATCTGATTGTGCTCTATGACGTACAGAGAAGTCATGAATATACAAATGATCCCGACGTCAAAAGATATCGATAAAAGTGTAAGGATGATTGACTATCTCAGTCTTCGTGGAAGAGAAAGAAAAATTAGGTAACAACGACATAACCTTAAAAGGTTGAACTGAAGTCATGGACTGTGTACTGGGCATAGACAAAAGCATGAAATATACAACAAAGATGTAAAAACAGACAGTGGTGAATTTGAACGTGCGAAGAAGTTTAAAAGTAGCGTAGTGAGTGCGACAAAAAGAAACTGAACAAGAAAATACTGAGCTAACCGACCCAGACAGAAAGGTAAATAGTCCCACAAGAAATAAAAATGCACGGAGAACTAAGTCCGAACATGTGGTAAAGAACTCACAAGTCATTGCAGAAAAGAAGTTGCAACCAACGTGGCTGAATGTAGATTCAGTTGGGGCGATAAAGTTAGTGTGTGTCTCAGACACATCAGAGGAATCTTCCTCTTTAATAGTACCCAAATTAGAACTATAATTTGAGCAGCGACGAACGGAAGTATGTCGCAATGGGCCCAAAGTCCGAGCATGTATGTCATTGTCACAATGGGGTATCACGCGTACATCCCAAAACCAGTCGCATCCCTTCATTTTTAAAACGTTCCCGTCGTTCATATTGTGATACTGACAGCATGAGTATTCCTAGCCCATACTCGACTACTGAAATCAAGAGCTGATGATACAGGAGAAACAATAGTCTCTGTTCCAAGCGCGCAGCAGCCATTGTTGTTTTTAAGGCTGCCAATCCTCGTTTGTACTTGTGTATGATCAGTTCGACATGATACTTGAATGATAGCCCACGATCTAACGTTACTCCCAGATACTTCAGTCTGTCATGTCTTTCAATGTTCTGTCCATTGAAAGTCTTCTTCTTCTTCTTCCTCGTTCGCCCTGAAAAGGACGGTGGTTGCGTTGTGTCTGTTTGCGCCTAAGCTGTGATATCTGCACCTTTCGGTCGACACATCCGACTTCTGCACGGCATTTTTTAGGTACCGGGTTTGCCTTCCCATTTCGATCCGCACTCGCTCAGCCAGACTGCACTGCTGCAGACTGTTTCCAGGACCACCACGTGGAGGTGGAGTGCGGTCTTGACCAGCTCTGGTTCGCTGGTCCTGACGCAAGCAGTCAAGCTATGAGTCGCTGACTGCGTTCTCTATTGCTGCGTCTTTGGGTCCCCCCATTGAAAGTGATTTCTGGAAGGTCCGCTTTCACTATGGAGTTGTTCAAAGAGCACCACATAACACAGGCCATGTTGTGATTGACCTTTGATCTGCTTTCCTAACATCATTCAGAAACCGCCTGTAGTGTCTCTTGTATGCCTTGGACCATTTCCTGTCTGTCTGAGCTAGTCCTGTACATGAATATGTCATCTGCGAAAGTTAATGTTCGTCTCAGTCCTGTTTATTGAAAGGTTGCTACTTTTGCTGTGTAGATGTTAAACAGCACTGGTGATAGTGGAGAACCCTGGGGTAGTCCCGGGCAAATGTGCATTGGTTCTGATGTCCCAAGTTCCCAAGCGAAATGCAACTGATCTCTCCATTAAGGCAGCTAATATCCACCTTGGTATCCAATGGTTTACACCACATGCCATTATACAGTCTATTAAGGTTGCAAAGTCCACACTGTTATAAGCATCCTCTAGATCAATGTGGGCATTTTCGAGGTGGCTCATTACTTGTCTTGCAACTATCTTTTCAAGTAATATACCATAAACATTCTGTAGTGTGATAACTCGATAGCTGTTGAGCAGTCTTTGCCAGGTTTAGGAAGTGACCGAAGGTAACTGCGTAGCCAGTCTTCCGGCACCCCAGCATTCTGTATGCTAGTATAGAAATCGCTCACCATATTTATAATAGCTGTGTTGTCGAGCTGTTTACTGTGATGGTATTGTACACCATCAGGACCCGGAGCAGTTTTTCTGCTGGTTTTCAATGTGTACACCACGTCCTCTTCAGAAATGAGATTGAAGTATATCTGGCCCCTTAGGGCATTTTCCAGAACACTGTCCTTTATTATTAGGCTGGCACTTTTGTCACCTTTATTCGTTTGCTCCACATATCGATTGAATAATGCTCTTCCGTTCTCTTCGTCCGTTTTCAGGCTTTGTCCTGTAGAACTTTTGATATTAGGGATGGGTTGACTTGCACTTTTCCTATTCATTCTTCGATGTAAGGACCAGAACTTCTGTAGGGTTATTTCGTTGCCCACCTGTGTTACAAAGTCCCCCCACACTTTATCCTTGGCCTACCTTGCCCAGCTCTTGAATATATTAACGGCTCTTTGCTTTTTCTCTTTCATCTCTTTAACCTCTCCCTCATTCATCATTCTTCTGTTTCGGGCTTTACGTAATACCTTTGTTGCTCTTTCCTTTCCTGTCCATGCTTTCTCCACTGTCTTATTCCACCAGTGAGGTTGGGTGAAAGGTGTTCTCGCTGTCTTTTGTTTGGCATTTAGACGCAATGTGAGTAAAGAGTTGTTACAGTCGATTGAAGGATATTTGAAGGTCTGTTTAGGTTTCATGTGTCTAGTGGTCCTACTCTTTGCAATGAGTATAACGCAAGGTAGGTGATCACTTTCCTGTGCACCTAATACATCCCAACGTGCCATGGTGGTGGCAGCACTAGAGATAAATGCCAGATCTATGACACCATTTGTATCCCCAGGTTTAGTTGCCAGTCTAGTTGGGCGTCCATCATTCAACACACACACACACACACACACACACACACACACACACACACGCACGCTGTCACGAACGCACGCAGACACACACACACAAACACATTAATGTCAACAACAATAACAACAACAGCAATACTAACCGTCGATCAAATCTTCAATCGACTTTTCATTGGTTTCATTTTTTTTTTTTTTTTACAGTAAGAAGGAAAACATGGTACCGTACCAGTAACATTATCTATAGATCAGTAGAAAATCTTCTACCACGTTTCTCCATTGTTTTAAGTACACAACATTGAGAAAACAATTTTTTTTTCCCAAAATACTTTACGAAACGGGTTATAATTCTGTACAAGAAACCTTAAAAGCAAATTGTTAATAAACCACACCCCTGATCGATGGAATATATATATATATATATATATATATATATATATAATATATATATATATATATATATATATATATATATATATATATATATATATATATATATATATATATATATATACAGTACTTTGCAAAAAAAATGGCAGTCATATTTTCGCAACGCAGCACACTCATAGAAGCAAATAATAATAAAAACTGTATGTCCAGAGGAAGATTGGTATCTCCCCTATCTATTAACAGTGGTTTCAGTACAATATAATGTTGCCTTCTCCAGCAAGGCAAGCCTGGATGCGGCGAGGCATACTTCCCGCAAGTGTTTGTAGGTAATTGTGAGTCAGACTGTCCCATTATTTTTCAGCTACCTTCTTCAATTGTTCAACGTCTCTGAGTCCACTCTTTTTAAAATGATTCTTGAGTAGTGCCCAAACGTTTTCAATTGGGTTTAGGTCGAGACTATTGCTGGGTCACTTCAGCACTATCACATTCTTCTCTTGCAGCCATGCTTTGGTGGTATGAGCTGTATGCTTTGGGTCATTGTCATGTTGAAATGTGCACCCATCGGGGTACATGACCTGCATAAATGGCAGAAGGTGTCCCTCTAATATGTCGATGTACCTTTCTTTCGTGAGAATTCCTGTGAAAACACATAGTGGGGTGGCACCTCTTGCTGCCACCCCTCCCCAAAGATGGAATTTATGGGTATGTTTCGGTCGCTGGTACACAGGCGTTACAGAGTCTTTCATCCAAATATTTATTTGAGCAGGATAAGACCAAACAGAACATTCATCTGAAAAAATCACATTGTCCCATGACAAATTTTGGTGTTCGTGGCACCAGTTCAAGTGCATCTGTTTGTGAGTCTCTGTGAGAAATGGTGACGAAATTACCCGCTTTTTTGTGTAATTCATCCTGTGTAGCTCCCGGTTGACAGTAGCATTAGATACCTCTGGGTTTCCCAAATCGATCATGCACTGCCGTATGTTTTCTACACTCTTCATTGGCCCAGCCCGAACGATTTGGGCGAGACGCCGATGGTCCTTTGTGTCCAAAATTCTTGACCACCCACTACCTTCTTTTCGCTCGATTCCATTACCTGCTTTTAATTTACTCACAACTCTGTAGACAGTCCGCTCAGGAATGTTCAAGGTTTTAGAAATGTTGGAACATGTTTGATTTCCTTCATTCCAAAGCTGTGAAATTAACATACACTTTGACTTTGTGTCCATTTTCTGCCACTTGCATTAGAAATTGTCGTCTGCTCTATTATCAAGGGACTTTACTCTATGCTAATTTTTTTTATACTTTTGGTAGTGTTTGCTCACTTAAGTGGAGTGTAAATTTGGGGCAGAACATGCATATTTAATTAGATTTCAGCATATTTAGCTGAGCAATATGACTGCCATTTTTTTTGCAAAGTACTGTATATATATATATATATATTTATCAGTAAGACTTCTGCTTCTTCTTCTTCCTCGTTCGCCCTGAAAAGGACGGTGGTTGCGTTGTGTCTGTTTACGCCTCAGCTGTGATATCTGCACCTTTCGGTCGACACATCCGATTTCTGCACGGCATTTTTTTAGGGACCGGGTTTGCCTTCCCATTTCGATCCGTACTCGCTCAGCCAGACTGCACTGCTGCAGACTGTTTCCAGGACCACCACGTGGAGGTGGAGTACGGTCTTGATCAGCTCTGGTTCGCTGATCCTGATGCAAGCAGTCAAGCTATGGGTCGCTGACTGCATTCACTATTGCTGCATCTTGGGGTCCCATATCAGTAAGACAAGGTTGCCCATTATACCCCCTCCTCGCCCCCATTATATATAACCAAAGAAAGAATAAGACATGATTGACAAATTAAATACTTGCAGATGTCAGGGGTGAGAGAAAAGACATCAATAGCATCAACAGATGACACAGAATTTTGTCTTTTCTATTATTAAACGAATACAAAATATTAAAACCTTCACGTATAACCTCATATTTTAAAAAATGTTATTATCGCAATATACTAACTGCCATACTGAAACGTCTGTAGTGAACACATACAATCCAGTCAGCTTTTCGCAAAAATACAGAAACTGCGCGGATTGCACCTTGAACGCTTCACTGAACAACCATTAAAACAGCATGCAGGCTTTTCGGGGTTTTTCCCGCAGTTCATTGACCATACGTCATGATAAGTTTGACTTTAAAAATCCAATGAAGTTGATATGGAATGAAAAGGTATAAAATGACCATAGGAGAATTAGTGCCGTCATTAGGACACGTTACCACGACAAATATGGGAAACTAAGAGCCAGGGATCCAGACCTCCAGTACGACCTAGCGTCCGCTGGGAGGACAACATTAGACAATCTCTGAAGGACCGAGGACTAGACATGAACCAGACTAGAAGGAAGACAACCGATAGGATAGTGTGGCGCTACTTCCTCCAAACCTCTACATCTCTCGGCAGAAGAGGGATGACTAACTAAGTAAGTATTTGGAATTGCAGGAGAAAAAGCACAACAAAATTATTTCCCCGTCAGGTTTTCGCGATTTACTTGCTGGTTGTAATATAAAGAATATTACTTTTAAAATTACGCAACAGTCTAGTTTGAATTGAACCCGGTTGCTTCCGGTCAGTTAGTTTTCACATGGACGGACCAGAATGGTGGCTACCCCAGTCCTGAGGTTTGTGGGCATTACCCGTATAGTGCTCCGGCACACACCGACCAAACTCCTCCCCAGTGAAGCGCCCTCGAACATTGCATGTGTTAAGGGAGGAACCTCACGCGACCCTAAGCTTTACAAGTCAGTACACGGCCACCGACTGACTCTGTGAGGACCTTGACCACATCTCGGACTGTGACCGGCGATGTCACGTGGTCTCCACATGCCATGGGCATCTTCAGTAGCAACCAACCAGGTTTCCCCAGAAGGCTGAACATAAGACTGTATATGCTATTTTTTTTTTTTATTAATGTGTTTGCTACTTTTCTTTGTAGCACGCCCCTTTCAACCATCTACCATATACATGGAGATGTTGGTTAAATCAGGACGTGTTTCATTTATTGTAATATGTTTTTGTTTGTATTTATTTTATACTATATTATCTCTAGTAGGTATTTTTCCTTTTGTAGTTATAGTTCAAAATGGCTTTTTTATCCAAAATATGATATTTTTTAAGCTGGTATGTTTTTAATTTTCACTGGAGGGTTTATTTGGTTAATCTGTATGTATCTGGGGGGGGGGGGGTGAGAGGAGTCTTTCCCCAGTGTGGACTGCTGGCTCTGGTCCTTATTTATTTTTTTCTGTTAGCTTTAATTTTTGTAATATAGTGTTTTATTAACTTTTGCACTTCTGAAGGGGTCTTTGTGCCTATGAGATTTTCTACTCATTTCTACCTTGTGTTTACTACAGTATTTCTTAATGTTTTGCCTCTGTTGGTCATATTTTTTGCAGTCCACCTGAAAGTGTCTAATTATGTTTGGTTCTTGACACTTCCTATGTGGGTTCCTCAATCATGACTGTTTTTATCCACCCTAACTGTGACGAAAGTACTGAGATTCTGTCTTTCAAATGGCCCATGTCTTTTTCTCCTTGCAATTTGTTCACTATATTTTTAGGAGGGATTACAGGTAATCCTTCTCCATGTTTCTTCTCCTTCTATTATTTACGTTTTTTCAAGATGAGATCACGATGGAGTTTGATCTATGTGTTTAGAGTGTGTGTGTGTAGGAAGATTGGTGCAGTATTATTCTAGATTAAGATTATAGAGGCTAGATCAGGATTTGCACCAGTGGGTTTTTTTTTTTAAAGATAGGCCTGCAGCTAGACACATTTTTCGGGATTTTATATATATATATATATTTTGGCCATTTTTGTTTCATTGCCACTAGAGGGCAGAGCTTATTCCCGTTTCTTTGTCTTAAAACCCATGCACGTTGCATCAGAATGATCTAAGGTTCTGATTGGCTGAGAGCTAACTGCAGTTGAAATGCAGAGCTCCCATTGGCTTTAGAACCACGCCGCGCATATGACGTCATGAAGTCGGCGCGTGGGGATCTTGATAATAAATAGGCCCGAATTTCATAAGTTCGGTCTCTAAAAAAAAATTAATGGCCAAAGCCGCGTTCCTGATTCAAAGTCGATTGCCTTTCAGGGGAAATTCGAAATTTGCAGGTACCGGCTTTTTTGTGGGGAAGAGCAGAATTTTGATCCTACAAAATTTCTCCCACGGCACAGTGGTGGCATTCGCCGACAAGCTAAGTTGCGCATGAATTGCCAGTGGTGGAAGGAGAGGAAGAAAATACGTTTTCCCAGCCAGGGGAAGACATTTTCCAGCGAATAGGATTTTTGTGGATAAATCCTGAGTTCTGACGCTCGGTCGGTTACACACGCAGATTTGGCATGCTGCCAGCGTTGTGGTAATTTTATGTTCGCTTCTTCACGGCCATAATAAAGCCGATAGCCCCCATCGCCCAGTCATAGGTAATCGGGCAGGTAACCTCAGAGGTGTTAGGAGAAGCCAGCTACAGTTCCAGTCCAGAATCCAGTGGGGTTCTGTTAAACCTCAGTCATCAATTCCAGAGTTAGTGGAGAGAGAGAGGGTAAACATTCTCTCTACTGAAGTCAGCACAGATAGGCAGAGCTGATAGTTTTGGTGAATCATAGCAGAGGACCGCTGCTGAAGTTTAGAGGTGCAGTTAGTTGTGTTCAGGAGATTCCAGGATAGGCTGTGTAGAACCGAAGTCTGTGCAGAGATTGTGTAGACACTTCGTAGTCGTTCCAGCTATCAGTGAACTTAGAGTTAGAGTTAGAATTTAGAACAGCTAGTTTGGAGTGTAGGCGACATCAAGTGCAGTGTAGTTCATTTCAGTTAACCTTACCTTCTTTCTCCATACAGGTTGCAATTGTGGGAGAAGGGTTGGGGTTGATGCATTTTTAACTGTGCTTGATTTTGTTTCAGGTGTGCATCCTCGCACTTTATGTATTTGACATGTATATGAGTTTGTTTATAGGTGTATAATAAACTTGTATAAATTGTAGCTGGCATCAGTCATTTCCTTTAGTATAGTAGCTATATGTTGTCTGTATCTTGGTGTTTGTGAAGCTTGATATAACCTTATCCCCTTAGGGTAGCTAGAGGTCGTTGACAACTATAGCACATAAGACGTCCGAAGTGGCGAGGAAAGAATCAACCTCGGTTCTTAACCTCGGAGCCAATAGTGTCAACTGTTCACATTTCACTATCATTTTCTTCAAAATCTAATTTTCCAGTCTTCCTTCTCACTAGTGGCTTGTCACTATATGTAGACAGTCTCTAGTCCTAAATCCATTTCGTGACAAAGTGGGTGGCTATCGTCCTTGGGATAAATTCGGTGATTGTATCTACATTCATAAATTGTCTCTAAAGAAAGTTCTGGAAATAGATTTCTAAAAGAAATCCCCTAGACTTGAGCTATATTAAGACTGATCCAGCTATAGTTTTTTTTTTCACAGGTTGTAGTCAGTTTAGATGTTAGTTGTAGTAAGGTTGTTTATGACTTAGAAGTAATTGATGGCTAATCGAATTTTTTTCTTGACAGGAAAGTAAATTCGGGTTTTGGGTAGCTGGATAACTTGAATTTTTTCAGGTAGTTATTAGTCAGACTTGGTGCTAGTCTGAGTGCGGGTTTTTGCGACAGCATATTCCTAGTAGGTAACAGTAAATTTTTCTGGTTCCTTTTTTTTTTGTCATTTCCCCTTGTGGTGAGTTACTGCTGATTTGTCAGGTAAGATGGCTGAATTGGTCAAGCTACTTACTGCATGGAAGGATGCAGCTAAAAGCATGGGGATGAATGAGGCCGAGACTAGGGCTTACATTATGAGGGAACAGGACCGGCAGACGGAGAGAGAGAAAAGGGAAGCGGAGACAGAAGAGAGGGCCCGACTGGCAGAGGAGAGAAAAGCAGAGAGGGAAGCCCAGGAGAAGATAGCACAGAGGGAAGCCCAAGAGAGGGAGAAGGCAGCAGAAAGACAGCATGAACTTGCCCTGCGTTCACTGGAACTGCAGTACCGATCTTCGGAAGGCAGTTCGGCTAACGGAGATTCTCCCGGAGCAGGGGCGACAGACACCTCAGGAAACGGAGGGCCCCGGATGGCAGCCATGAATTTTCCGATGGACTCTTTTCCTAACGGGAATGAGAAAATTGAGGTATTTTTAGAAAAATTTGAACGGATGGCAAAGGCATACGGGCTGGATGATAGTCTTTGGTGTCTCAAATTATCTCAATCTCTAAGAGGACATGGGTATGAGGTCTATAGCAAGATGCTGGTAGATGACCAAGGTAACTTTGAGGCTCTGCGGAACGCCCTGTTACAGCGATTCCAATGGACTCCCCGGAAATGCCAAACAATGTTTAGGAAAAGTCGACTGGAGAAAGGAGAAAGTTTTCCCCAGTTCGCAGAGAGGCTGAGGAATTACCTCACTCGCTGGAGAGAGTTGTCGGGTTTGGCTAAATCTTTTGAAGGATTGGAAGAATTAGTTCTGTGCGAACAGATAAAGGCCAACATGTCTCCGGACTTAAGGAAGTACCTGGCGGAGCAGGGCGCACAGCAACTGGACCAGATAATTCTTTTTGCTGAAAGGTTCCAGTCGGCACAGACCGAAGTACTGGGCCAGAAAAGAAAACACCCTGACCTGCCAGCCCCGGACAAAGGAGCATCTTCATCGCATTCCTCTTCAGCTCACCAACAGCAAGGGCCGTCTCGCAAGGAGCCCCCTCCCAGTCATAACATGCGCTCCCAGCCGCCTAACAGAACACAGGGGCCGACTTCTCATGAACCCGTCAGGAACCGGGGAGATAATGAGAGATATTGTAGGTTCTGTCGGACTACCTCTCATTGGACAACACGGTGCCCAAACAAACAACCCGCTCATCAGGTGGCTTGTTTAAGGCCTGTGAGGGTGAAACAAGGGAAGAAGTGGAAACCCTTCCCGTCAGAGAAGTTGTTCTCCAACAGTGGACCAGCCGAAGTGAACGGGACTGAGACTACATGCTTATTTGACAGCGGGCTTACATACCCCAGCATAGTCGCCCGACATCTGGTGAAGCCCTGGCAGATGACCAAGGAAAAAGTGAATATTGGTGGAATTTTAAGGAAAGGGACCTCACAGTGCTTTCCGGTCGCCAACATTGAAGTGAAATGTAAGTTTGTGTCTGGCACGATCAAGGCAGCTGTGATGGCTCAGCCAGCCTATGACTTCATTCTTGGCAACCCATATTTAGTTTTGGGGAACCCGCCCACACCGATCCTTGCTGATGCAAGGGGGCCTACTGCAGGCCAGATACGTGAAAAAGAACCCCTAATTCACGAAGCCCCGAGGGAGCTCGAACATAGCTGTCGTGCTAAGGAGAGGTTCAATGCCTCCGACGACAGTGGTATGTTATTTGCAGAGGCAAATTCGCCTGCCAGCCCTGTTCAGCCAACCGGCCAAACAGTGGTGACGACGCCTCTGATTCCGGAAGTACACTCTTTGTTGTCAGGAATTAGGCCCCCGATGGTATTAGCTCCTTCAAGTGAGGGACATACTGACAAGAGCGGTATTACATATGTCAACGACCAGCGCCATCTTCATAGGGCCCAAGATAGCGGTCTGAGAGAGCATATAGTTCCAACCAGCCCTGGAGCCCCATCCGACCAGCACTTTACTCAAACGGAGGAGGACAGTGATCTGAGTATCCGTTTGCCTATAAACGGAGATGGGCCCCACAACTCTCGTATCTCGTTTACATGAACCGACTCTTGTAACGAGGAGCCTGAAAAATTGGCTATATTTTCCAATTTGTTTCAAGGAACATTGGAACCAGTCACTGAGAGCTTTATCTCAGATTCTCCGCGATCTAACGGGATCTTAAACCGTCAAGTGTCACTGCAGGACACATTCCAACTGACGCCAGTAACTCTCACAGGGGAGGGCAAGGTTGAGGGTAGAACTAGGGTGTTAGACGGAGAGCTCCCGTGGTCTACAGTTTCATCTCACCAACTTTTCAGGCCAGAAAAGAGTGAGAAAAGCGACCTTACGCATTTGCAATGAGCTATTTTGGAGAGCTCTGTCCCGCTTCAGATTGGTAGGGGAAGAGCGAATCCAGAACCACTGCCAGGGGCAGATCTTACCTACCTTTCTTCAAAGGTAGAAGCAATTGAGGTCGATCGTGATCCAATAGACACCCAGCAAGAAATCGGAGGCTCTACACCAGAGGAACCCGAGACGTTGCATCGTTCTCGCACGGTACCAGCAGTCACAACCCTGCTGACGCGCAGCGAGGAAGTCGCCATCGCCAGGTTGCCACAGCGCCCGCCGGTCACATCAGCTGACCAGGACAGCCTTGTGACGGTCATAGCCAGGGACACTTCAGACCCGCCATTAGATGGCACAGGTCCGAAGAGAGATCAATTCTCCCAACGGAGCATAGGAGCTCATTCTAGGAGAGGAGGAAGGAGGAAACGCAAAAGAGGAAGGTCGAAGAACACTGAATAGGAGGGGTAAGGACAGACAGCCTTGTAGACAGAGTTAAGGGCCAATGTGAAACTTAGAGATTTCAGTAAGGAGATCGTTGCTCAATCTTTGAAAGGGGGGGAGTGATGTGACGAAAGTACTGAGATTCTGTCTTTCAAATGGCCCATGTCTTTTTCTCCTTGCAATTTGTTCACTATATTTTTAGGAGGGATTACAGGTAATCCTTCTCCATGTTTCTTCTCCTTCTATTATTTACGTTTTTTCAAGATGAGATCACGATGGAGTTTGATCTATGTGTTTAGAGTGTGTGTGTGTAGGAAGATTGGTGCAGTATTATTCTAGATTAAGATTATAGAGGCTAGATCAGGATTTGCACCAGTGGGTTTTTTTTAAAGATAGGCCTGCAGCTAGACACATTTTTCGGGATTTTTTATATATATATATATTTTGGCCATTTTTGTTTCATTGCCACTAGAGGGCAGAGCTTATTCCCGTTTCTTTGTCTTAAAACCCATGCACGTTGCATCAGAATGATCTAAGGTTCTGATTGGCTGAGAGCTAACTGCAGTTGAAATGCAGAGCTCCCATTGGCTTTAGAACCACGCCGCGCATATGACGTCATGAAGTCGGCGCGTGGGGGTCTTGATAATAAATAGGCCCGAATTTCATAAGTTCGGTCTCTAAAAAAAAAATTAATGGCCAAAGCCGCGTTCCTGATTCAAAGTCGATTGCCTTTCAGGGGAAATTCGAAATTTGCAGGTACCGGCTTTTTTGTGGGGAAGAGCAGAATTTTGATCCTACAAAATTTCTCCCACGGCACAGTGGTGGCATTCGCCGACAAGCTAAGTTGCGCATGAATTGCCAGTGGTGGAAGGAGAGGAAGAAAATACGTTTTCCCAGCCAGGGGAAGACATTTTCCAGCGAATAGGATTTTTGTGGATAAATCCTGAGTTCTGACGCTCGGTCGGTTACACACGCAGATTTGGCATGCTGCCAGCGTTGTGGTAATTTTATGTTCGCTTCTTCACGGCCATAATAAAGCCGATAGCCCCCATCGCCCAGTCATAGGTAATCGGGCAGGTAACCTCAGAGGTGTTAGGAGAAGCCAGCTACAGTTCCAGTCCAGAATCCAGTGGGGTTCTGTTAAACCTCAGTCATCAATTCCAGAGTTAGTGGAGAGAGAGAGGGTAAACATTCTCTCTACTGAAGTCAGCACAGATAGGCAGAGCTGATAGTTTTGGTGAATCATAGCAGAGGACCGCTGCTGAAGTTTAGAGGTGCAGTTAGTTGTGTTCAGGAGATTCCAGGATAGGCTGTGTAGAACCGAAGTCTGTGCAGAGATTGTGTAGACACTTCGTAGTCGTTCCAGCTATCAGTGGACTTAGAGTTAGAGTTAGAATTTAGAACAGCTAGTTTGGAGTGTAGGCGACACCAAGTGCAGTGTAGTTCATTTCAGTTAACCTTACCTTCTTTCTCCATACAGGTTGCAATTGTGGGAGAAGGGTTGGGGTTGATGCATTTTTAACTGTGCTTGATTTTGTTTCAGGTGTGCATCCTCGCACTTTATGTATTTGACATGTATATGAGTTTGTTTATAGGTGTATAATAAACTTGTATAAATTGTAGCTGGCATCAGTCATTTCCTTTAGTACAGTAGCTATATGTTGTCTGTATCTTGGTGTTTGTGAAGCTTGATATAACCTTATCCCCTTAGGGTAGCTAGAGGTCGTTGACAACTATAGCACATAAGACGTCCGAAGTGGCGAGGAAAGAATCAACCTCGGTTCTTAACCTCGGAGCCAATAGTGTCAACTGTTCACATTTCACTATCATTTTCTTCAAAATCTAATTTTCCAGTCTTCCTTCTCACTAGTGGTTTGTCACTATATGTAGACAGTCTCTAGTCCTAAATCCATTTCGTGACACTAACGGGTATCTATTATGGTTTAGTGGAATGTGGCCTATGTACAGGTTACCCCTATAAAAGGTTTTGTGTGCTGGGTGAGTTGGATCTTTTGCCACTCTTGCCCAGTAGCTGAATCTCAGTTCTTTTCTTCTTAGCTCCAGGGGTAAAATGCCTAGCACTAGTTATAATGCCTCTGTTGATGTTCCCTTTAAGGCACCTGCTTTTATTGACAGTGCCTGGTTTTGGACTGTGTCTATTTTTTCTTATTGCTCGGGACGGCTGACGCATACACAACACTGGCATAGTCAAGTTTGCCCCTAATAAATGATTTATAGAAAGTTAACATTGTCTTATTACAGGCTCCCCTACCACTTCCTTTCATATATCTTAGCATGTTAATAAGTCCCCTACTGCTTTGCACTAATAGGTCTATGTGTTTGTTCCAGTTTAGTTGTTGGTCTTGTACCATACTGTGGCGAGAGGTTTTATTTTGCTCTTGGATCAGTATAGTACTGACAATTACAGAAATAGAATTTCTGCAGAAAAGGGTGAAGTCCCAGTGTCTGAGAGGACTACTGGTATCACAAATTAGTTACGGCTGTGAATGATCGGATCTCGAAACAATAGTAGAGAGGAGACCAACATAAAGTACCACCTCCGCTGTGTAACTAACTGTGATATTTAAAAAACAAGGAAACAGATTTTACTTAACAATGATAAAATTGACAAGTCGTTCAAATACAATTTCCTTATTATTTATTTAGTATAAACACTATCTACTCTTGTGCTGAAGGGTGAATGTTGAAAAATGGAACGTAATGAATTTGTAAGTTTACATATGATTTACAAATATTTATATTTATATAGATATGTAAATATATTACAACAAGTTTTCCAATTATAGGAACAAAAATTATATCAGCTGTGCTGTTATTCAATTATAGTACAGGTATCAGCTGTGCTGTTAATGACGTCTAATTTATCAGCTATAATCTTATTATTGTCTCTTGCTACGCTAATTCACTTTCTCGTCACTGACACTAGCTTTTGCTCACAATGCTGACAGAAATGGTACTAATGTGTACTCATCTCTTAAAAAGGTCTGTCCTTCTTGGTTTGGTTGACACAAAACACCCGCTGATGGTCGTTTCGTTAGCCCACCCAAGACTGAGGGGGACTAAAGAGGTTGATCCTGTGCAATCACTGTGCTCCTGCGACGTTCCAGGCAGCTGGATTGACACGACATACGACCTCAGGTTTGATGACACGAATAAAACCTGTAACAAGGAAAAATAGGGGCTAATTTCTGTCATCAAGCCCACCTATTTCTAATGTGGATGAAATGAGCGTGTGCCTCGGGTGTCTGCATGTAGGATGAATGACAACATGGCTCAGTATGAGTTAGCAATAGCGAGACAAGACAGGTGTCTACTTGCAAAACATTCTTTCTGATAAATTAATAGATTCGTCGATTTTCAAAAAGCCTTTGATAGTCTACACCGCCCATCATTGTGGAAGATACTTACAATCTATGGTTTTCCAACAAAATATGTGAATATAATCAAAGCGCTATATGACAATGCAAGATGTTGTGTTAGAACAAATAAAGGGAATACAGAATGGTTTACAGTAGAAACAGGGGTGAAACAAGGCTGTATTATGTCACCACTACTTTTTGGAATAGCTATTGATTGGGTTATGAGAAACTATACCCACAATGAACAATTAGGTATAAAATGGACAAATGGAAAATTCCTGGGGGACCTGGATTTCGCAGATGATGTAGCATTCTTAAGTTCAACACCTAGACAATCCCAAGAAGCAGTAAATAACACTAGTCAACAACCAAAATGTACCAGAAATGAAAATAGCTGATCTTAACTAATTTTGGTGTGCTGAAAACGAAAATGACATTAAAAAATGTTGATTGGCTCTAGTTTTCAAGATATATGCTACTAGTTTATTTAATTACAGTCAATTTATATATATATGTATTTTGGCTGCAGAATAGGAGATCAAGATAAGAGCTGGGCGCCACACATATGCTGCAATACATGTGCAGCACATCTTAAACTGTGGTTGACTGGCAAAAGGCAAGCTATGCCTTTTGCAGTCCCAATGATTTGGAGAGAGCCCACTGATCATCTCAACAACTGTTACTTTTGCATGGTCCCTCCAATTGGGAAAGGCATATCAAAGAAGAAAAAAAATGGACTCTGGAATATCCAAACATCCCCTCTGCAATACGTCCGGTACCACATGGCGATGACCTACCAGTTCACAAAGTGCCAGAATCATTTTCAGCTGCTTCCACTGATGAAGAAGAGGACATTGGTGGTCCTGAACCATCAACCTCAAGCGACCCAGATTTTGAGCAAACTACATCCACTAAACCACACTTAATAACCCAAGGTGAACTGAATGATCTTGTAAGAGATCTGAATTTACCGAAGAACAAGGCGGAGCTTTTGGGTTCCAGATTGCAACAGTGGAATCTCCTGGCAGAAGATGTTACAATTTCTGTGTATAGGAACCGCCATAAGCCACTTATTACATTCTTTTTCAAAGAGGGTGACCTTTCTGCGTGCCACAACATTTCTGGTTTAATGGCAGCCCTCAAAATCAATTACATACCGGAAGAGTGGAGGCTTTTCATTGATTCATCCAAGACGAGTCTTAAAGCTGTTTTGTTGAATATTGGTAATGTGTTACCGTCAATTCCAGTTGGTCACGCAGTTCATATGAAAGAAACTTATGAAAACATTAAGCAGCTTTTGAAGTGTATAAACTACGATCATCATCATTGGTCACTTTGCGGTGACTTAAAAGTGGTCGCTCTTTTGCTTGGACTACAGGGTGGATACACCAAGTACTGTTGCTTTCTCTGTGAGTGGTATAGCCGTGCACGAAGTGACCATTACATCAGAAGACATTGGCCAATCAGGCAGTCATTGCAGCCTGGCAGTAAGAACGTTGCGAACCCAGCACTTGTCGACACCAGCAAGATTTTGTTGCCACCCTTGCACATTAAGCTGGGTCTTATGAAAAACTTTGTCAAGGCAATGGAGAAAACAGATGAGGCTTTCAAATACCTCATCAGAAAATTTCCAAGATTGAGTGAAGCTAAAATAAGAGAGGGAGTATTTGTTGGTCCGCAAATTCGAAAACGTCTTCATGATGACGAGTTTCTTTGCATGTTGCATGGCAAGGAAAAAGCAGCATGGCTAGCATTTAAGTCAGTGGTGGACAATTTTCTTGGAAACAACAGATCTGATAATTACAATGAAATTGTAGAAAATCTCCTTCTGAAGTATAAGAGTCTTGGCTGCAACATGTCTTTGAAAATTCATTTTCTGTACTCTCATCTGGATTTCTTTACGTCAAACTGTGGATCGGTCGGTGATGAGCATGGTGAATGATTTCACCAGGACATTGCTGCTATGGAGACAAGGTATCAAGGCATATGGAGCCCTTCAATGCTTGCTGATTACTGTTGGACTGTGACAAGAAACACCTCATCGATTGACTACAAGAAGCAAGCAAAGAGAGCTCGAACAGCGACTGAATAATGACGGAATGGGTTCAAATGTGCCTTTTTAAAACATGATATGTGAACTTTAAATAATGTTTTTATTTTTTCTATCATTTTATGTTGAAATATCAATTAATTGAGTACGTAACCACAATTTTTATAATGCTAAAGTAGAAAGACTAGCTGTTCACCCCAGAGAATTAAACAAGCATACATTATTTGTATTACTGTAATGTAAATTCATCATTTAAAAAAAAAACCAGAGCCAATTGGGGAATTTCATTATGCTATTTGAAATCAGCATGTCAAAATCAATAAGAAATGGTATATTTAATTTCTGGTACAAATAACTTTTGAAAATTTGTTGACTAGTGTAATTTGTGTCATCTCTCGGTTAAAATAGGTCTCCAAATAAATGCCTCTAAAACTAAAGCTATGAACTTTTCTAACGAGACCTTTGATATCATCTTGAACGGGGAAAAAACTACAGAAAGTTGAAAGTTTCAATTATTTAGGCAGTAAAATGACTCAGGATGGTGACACAACAAGAGAAATCCATACTAGAATTGCTTTGGCAGCTAGCGCCTTCAATAGATTATCTAACATTTGGAAATTACGATCATTGAATATACATACCAAGCTTCGTCTGTTTAATTCAAATGTTATCTCAGTGTTAACATACGGCTGTGAGAGTTGGAAAATAACAAAATCATTGGAGAACAAGCTGAATACATTCGAGAACAAATGTCTTAGAAAACTCATGAACATCAGTTGGAAAGAATTCAAGACTAATCGACAAATAAGAGAAGACTCTAGGCAGAAATATGTCTCCGACTATATAAGGAAAAGACGATGGTCATATATCGGTCATGTCCTACGAATGCAAAACAACAGAATACCACTACAAGCGCTCACTTGGGTTCCTGAGGGTAAGAGGAAAAAAGGAAGACCAAAAGAAACACTCAGAAGAACAATAATAAGAGAAGGAAGAACGTTGGGCCTAAATAATATGCAAGAGCTAAGAGGAGTGGCGTCACAACGAACAACCTGGAGAGCACTGGTTTCTGCCTTATGCGCCGTGTTTGGTGCTTAAAGAATTTATTATTATTATTATTACATTCAATAATATAAATTCAATGCATGAATACATTCAATAATATAAATTCAATACATGAATACATTCAACACATGAATACATCCAATAATATGTACACCTAGGTGTGATACAACCATCTTCTTTCCCCCTATAATATACCAGGCCCTCTCTGACAAGTGCTATACTAGCTGGTAACATATATCCTAACAATATTGTTATGTTCTTATGATAGGAGTATATGAGACGAGGACTGTTTGGTTATATATCAGGTGGGAGTTATAGGAGACAATAAATTGGTGTTAGATGAGACAATAGATTGAGTCCTAACAAAGACTGTTTTGGTTATATTTCAGTTGGTTTTATCTGAGATAATAGACTGAAGTTATGTGAGACAATAGATTGAGTTATAGGAGACAATAGATTGAGTCCTAACAAGGACTGTTTTGGTTATATTTCAGTTGGCTTTATCTGAGATAATAAACTGAAGTTATAGGAGACAATAGATTGAGTTATAGGAGACAATAGATTGAAGTATGAGTCCTATTAGTCTTCGTCTTCATCAATCCATATCAGGAAATACAATCCTTATACCTAATGCCCCAAGATACAATCAGTAACCTGATACATTCATAGTGAACCAAAATATATTAAATATATACAGGTGTAGGTATTATAAATGACACACAACAAATACCAACATTATAGACCTGCTGAAGGCCTATTTTCCTACCAGGATATAGTAAAATTATATATTTACCCTCTAAGATTTTTTTAAACCGGCCAGGTTTTGACTCGACTCAGTGAAGCAGGCTGCAGGTCGATGCCCTCAGGTAAGCTATAAATCAAAGCTGACAGCTCCTCTCTTCAGTCAGTCGTCTCTGGCTTCGTGTTCGGAGTTGCGTGCATTTGCATAAAATCCGCCCGATTATATAGGTAGGTGAATGCTTAAGCAAAGCTTTTGGTTGGTTCCTGGTGGAGCAAAATGATTGGTTTCCTGCAGTTTCGTCTTTTGCTCGTACAGCCTAATTTTATTCAGTTTTATTCCGCCATCTTGCGCGAACAAGATGGCCGCCACATCCAAAAAAAAAAAAAAACAGGGCTTAAGTTTTTCCTGGCGTAACTTCTTGCTGAGCGTTGATTGGCTGGGCTCTTGACATAGGGATTTAACAAAGCAGTTGGTCTACACAACTCGTTCCACGACACATACCCAGAAATCTAGTTGATTTTGCTGTGCATACTTTTTGCTCATTAATGCTTATGTCAATTATATTATTTTTAATTACACGCCCTCAACTGAAGATCATTCCTATGGTTTTTTTAATGTTTAGATTAAATCCCCACTTGTGCATCCAGTCAGATACTTTATCTATTTGTTTTTGTACTGTTTTATAGAGGAATGGGAGATTTCTTCCCGTTCTCCATATCGCAGCGTCATCTGCAAACTGAGATAGGTTGTTTTTTATGTCTTTAACCATAATCGTAAATATAGATGGTGATATTACTGATCCCTGTGGGATTCCATTCTGTTGTTCATACACCTCATATCTATCATTGTTTATTTGTACCGTGAAGTATCTATCCTGCAGGAAGTTTTCTAAATAATTGTAAGTTCTGCCTGCTATACCCAATTTCCTGATTTAATATAGTGCACCCTCCCTCCAACACTCATCATATTCTCTTGCTACATCAAGGAATATTGCTACTGTCTTTTCATTCCTTTTGAAGCCTGTTTTAACATCATGTTCCAGCTTCAACAGTTGCTCTATTGTACTATGTTGGCTTCTAAAGCTTGCCTGGGTTGGACTGTTTAAATTATGCTTTTCTAGATGAAATTTTAGTCTGCTGTCGACTATTGTTTCTAGATTTTTTCCTAGATGCGATGTTAACGAAACTGGCCTGTATGAGCTGACATCATGTGTTTCCTTATATAGCTTTAGTATGGGGATGACTACTGCTGTCTTCCATGAACATGGTATTTTTCCCGTGTGCCAGATTTTGTTGTAGAGGGATGCAATCACCCTTAGTGTTGTATTTGGTACCTTTTTGAGGATTTCATAGCTAAGAATGTCTTTCCCAGAGGTGGTATTGGTTTTTCCTGCTAAATCTCTTTCTTTTTCATCTACTGTAATATCTGCATTTAAATAATTAGCATCCTGTGTGGTGTCCATATTGTCTTCGTTTAATTTTTCTAGCTGTGTTTTCCGCCTATGTATTTCTGCCTTATCTAGACTGTCTATTGAACTAACCTGATGGAAGTATTTAGCTAATATGTTTGCTTTTTCTCTATCTGTTTCTCTGGTATTTTTATTGTTGGGATTTTAAATTTCTTGTTGTTTCCTCCTTTAATTGCTTTTAGTTTTCTCCAAACTGTAGTTACTTGTGACCTATGGTTTAATGTTTGACAAAATGTTCTCCAACTCTTTTCTTTAGCTCTTAATATTATTTTATTCGTTTCATTTCTTCTTATTTTTTTAAAGTTTGTGTAATTCTTTTCAGTTTTGGTTTTTCTATATTTTATCAGGGCCCTCTCCCTCAATTTCAGTTATTCTGAGCATCTGTCTGTCCACCATGGTTCTGGATTTTTATCTTTGTTTATTTTCCTATCTTTACCTTTTTGTGTTGATTTTAAGTGATCAGGCATATTCCTGTTTGGTATATATTTTATTGCTATTTTTAAAATCTCATTTGTTAGTTTTTCTGCAAATATATCTACATTGTTATATTCAATTTGTTCTATGCTTAGTTTACTTAGCTCCAATTGAAAGGACTCTCGGTTTGCTTTTTGGGGGTTGAATGTAGGTTTGGAGCTTCTTGAACTAGTTATGTATTTGTCGTTTAGGTTTATTTCTATGGGTAAGTGGTCTGAGCTGGAGTCATTCAGTACTTCCCATTTAGCAGATGCTATGTTTGGTGTTATAATACTTATGTCTATTGCTGTATCTCCTCCATTGTTGCATGGGTTAACCCTTGTCACTGAGCCATAATTTAGTATGATTAGCTCAGCACTTTCAATGTAGTCCAACAGTCTTTTTCCTGCTGGATCATTACTGTTGCTACCCCATGCCTCATGGTGTGCATTAAAGTCACCTACCAATAATTTATTATTTTTTTTTTTTTTTTGCGTACGCCCGCTAATACTCGAGGCGAAATCTCAGGTTATTATTTATGTCTAACCTGACGTTGATTTTACGTGAGTATCCCTTTATTTCTTGTACAGAGACAGGTGTCCCTCGCCATTCAGGCAAATACTCGCCGATTTCGGAGGTACCCATTGCAGCTGGGTCGGCTCAGGAGCCGCCAGTCCCTGGTCGACGACACTCCTTCAAATGTCTTCGCCAGGTCTCGAGTTAATCCAGTCCAAATCCCGGTCGACGAAAAATCCTCAAATGCCGTCGCCCGGGTTTGATCCTGTATCACCCGGTCGCCAGAGCGGTGTTGTAACCATTACGCTAGCGCGGCTCCCACCTACCAATAATGTTCTGTGGTCTATTTGTGTGTTAATAGTGGCAATGTCCCTATCGGTTATATTACCCTTGGGGCTATAAATGTTTATTATTTTTAAGTTATCTGGCTCATTGTCTACTGTTACACTTATTCCTTCAATATTTTCTGTGTTGAATTGTTCCCAATTTAATATTTTGTAGTCTTCATGTATTAAATAGGCCACGCCCCCTCCTCTTCCCTCCAGTCTATCATTTCTAAGTGTTATATATCCTTGATAGTTCAGTTTTATTGGGGGCTTAGGAGGGTTTCTTGTACTGCAAATATGGGTTTTGATTCCTTATATTGCCCCACAAGAGACAGCAGGTTCTTCCTGGCACCCTTACAGTTCCACTGAACTACTTTGATAGCTCTATGGTCTCTAGTCTCCATCTTATTTGGTTATCATAGTTATGTTTTTGTTTTTAAATTTTGTTGTTTGTTAGTTTCTCTACTTTTTGTTTTGTTTTACCCACCATCTGTCATGTTCTCTAAAACTTCTCATTCCAAGTAACCATTTTACTCCGCACTCTTTCTACTAGGTATGGAAGGAGTAGTTCAACTGTTTCCTTAATTTTTTTCTTCCATATTTTCTTTGTTTTCCTGCTTTTTCAATTTTTCGGACTCTTGCCTTTTTTCTTCTGTTAAAAGGGCTCTTTCAATCTCTATTTTTCTTAGGATTTCTTCATTAGACTCTTTTATTTCTGTTATTCTTTTTAGGTCTCTTTCTATTGCCTGTTGCGCTATTTTAATTTCTTCTAATACCTGCTTGGCTTGGGTGAGGTTATGTTCTGTCTTTTCTGTGTTGTTTTCTTCTTCGATGTTGCTTATGCGTGTTTTACTTTCACCTTCTTTCTGTATTTTCCCCTTTATGTTTTTTACTTCAGTGGTTATTTGTTTTATTTGTTTCTTGATGTTATTTTCTTGGAAGTTTTGGAGGTGGCTGTTTGCTTTCTGTTTTTCTTTGACTTTCCAGATTGGTATGTTTGTTTCTAGAGCTTCTTTAAGTATGTATTTTGTCTCTTGGAAGACTGGGCACCCTTGATACCTGGCACTGTGGTTACCCTGGCAGTTTGTACATCTTCTGTTTTTATTTTCTTGTTTGTAATCTTTGTCCTCCTTAGCCATGGCGCAGTCTCCGTGTTTGTGTGCTCCAGCACAGAAACTACATATTGTTGCTCTTTTACAAGCATGTTGCGTGTGACTAAAGGCTTGACAATTTGTACACTGGATGATTGGTGTTATGAATATTTCAGTCTTTGTGGCAGAGATTTATGATTAATAAATTTCTGTATCTTTTCTTTATTCCACACTTGTCTTTTACCTTTCTTTCGCTCTTTTACCTTTTTTTTCGCATACGCTCGATTGGTATTACTTTTTTTTCGCATACGTTCGATTGGTACTTTTTCCTCCCATATTCTAACCTTTCTCATTTTTCTAATTTAGCAAGCATTTAATGCTGGTCGCTATATTTCTTTGATGAGAGTCTACCAGAGACCCATTAGTAACGTGAGCTGTAATTTTAAACACCAGTGCCAGAGATCAGACCGAGACCAGATTTGAATAAATTTGAGTAGATAGCGTGAAACCGTAGTGAGAAATCTTTATTACCTTTCCCTGAATCCGTTCGTGATAGGTAATTAACACGACGAATCGGGAGATCTAAGACACTGCCCGCTTGAAATACGAGCAGAGAGACGAAGGTAACTCACACTGATAAGCGCATTGCCGATGTCTGGTTTTAGTGTGAGATAGATCTTTGATTTTGCAGATTGAACGTAGAAATTCCAGTAGGTGAGAGGTCTGGTTATGGAGCGTTAATTTACTATCTTCTTTCATCTTTTAATATATATACCCCAGAATTTTAAACTCAAATTCATTCAGACTCCGCAGTTTCTCTAGACATGTCTAGCGGCGTTTCTAGATTACTTTATTAAGTAAAATCTCAGTTTGAGTTGGAGAATAGTCTTAAGAAGTTCTGTTTTGGAGGTAATATTTATTGAATAGTATTGTCGAGTGATAGAATTGTTAGTTCGAATTATATCTGCACTAGATTTGTGCAGAGTGTTTTGCCAGTTAGGTCAGTCAGATAATTCTCTAAAGTTACTGTGTTACAGTGGATAGCAGAATAAATAATAATTTCTAGCTAAAACTCATTCAGCTATAAATAAATTTTATTCATTTGCTAGTAACCAGTCAGTGAATATTTTAGCTAACTGGTAAATGCACTGATACATCATGAGTGTTGACGAAATATGTATTTATTTCTAATTCATGATGATTGATTTCTTTTAATGACTAGAATTTATTTCACGGGAGTTTTAAACGATAAGACAAGCTCTAAGTTTGCGGTTTATAATTTAAGTTAAATGACCGAAGTGAACATATTCTATTTTACGCGTAGGATTGTGTATACTATTAGGGTTGAGTATTTATGTTTTTCTCTTCCTTTCATACAGTATATGGGTCAAGCCCAAAATCTACCAGCGGTTTTTCAGTATTTATGAGAATAACCTAGAAGAAACATTTTGTACTTAATACATGAGTTTACAAGTCAAACCCTGTCTGGCATTGTGTTTGCATCCAGAAATAGACAGAGTACCCATCTCACGAACTTTAAGACTAAATGATGTAACTGGGCCTATCGAGCCAGATTATATTTCTTCACTAAATCTCATGTACATTCAGCCCCTGTGGCGAGAAAAATTACAAATAGTAACATTTCCGACGTTTGAACACTTGTGGTGTGATCAATAATTTTATATTGAGAGAAGTTACCAACTTTTCATTTCCTATGGACTGGAAACCTCGAGATTCTGACATTGTGAGCGCATTTAAAATTTCTTACCTGACTGAGTCAAGTGACATAAACATAAACCCTAAAATATAGTTGTAAAGTGAACGCTCCCCGGAACATTGGATGAAACCTGTATCTGCAGAGCTGGGGTTCTCTTTATCAAAACGAACACGGATTCAAGGTGTGTGTGTGTGTGTCCTAAAGTTTGCGCCTGAAGGTGCAAGACATCAAGGTTATAGGTAAGAAAGCAAGTCAGTGGCCACTGGTGAATGAACAGAGAGAAAGCAGGACTGAGTGATTCCCTTATGGTATAATTTATGCACCCACTTTGTGTGTTCTTTATGCAATTTTGTTGCTAATGATGTTTTCCTCTTAGAATAGATTAACACATCAACTCTGTTCTTAACTGTAGAGGGAAATCCTAGACCATAGCGTATAAATCTGTGACCTTTTGGGGCTATAACTTTTCTGCTAACGGGATCGTGGGCTCAACAGAGGGGGAAAGGATTACACCTATGGGTCTATTCTTTTAGTAATTCTTTAACCTATGTGTATTTATATGTGATTGATTTTCAAAACTTATGATTTGTGGTGAAATTCTTATGATAAATAAAATTTACATAAACCTATTCAAGTGTGTCGGTCAGCTCGTCCCAAAATATCTATATTCCATTGTTATAGTTTTCACTTCTGTGCGTCTAACTGTCGTCACTTATGTGTGTGTGTATGTGAGTGGTTGACATATAGTACATCTATATAACCGAGTAATCTGTCTGACAAATATTTTCTGTTGTAGAGATAGGCTGAGCGAGAGGATCTCCTCGAATCTCAGAGACAGACTTATCTAGTTTCCACCATTTCACTCGTGTAAAGCTATTTCTATTATTATCTCCCACTGAGCTATCACCTGTCACTGTATACAGGGTACAGAAATACCCAAGGAGGTCAAAATCTGCAAGAGAACCAAGAAGATGTCGTAGATTTTTGATAGGAGAATTAAGACACAGATTGGTCCCTTCTGACTAGAAATAGAACAGGTGATAGCTCAGTGGGAGATATTTCTGTACCCTGTTTACTCAACACTACCACTGAAGTATTCTTTTGCTGCTTCGTTTTAATTCGTTCTACCTTTTCTATCTTAGTTTCTGGGTTTTCTTTCACTATGTTTGTGTGGATCGCTTCTTCTGTTAAGTTTTTATCGATGCCCTTGATAACGACTTTTCTAATCTCTTTGAACAGCTCCATTTGTATTTTTATTTTATGTGGGAGTTGCACTTCTTTAGAGTTTTCTTTCAGCTCATTTATTAGGATCTATTTACAATGATTTAACAAATGTGATGCCACTTTCTCATATCGGCAGTTGTTCATATTATTTGGAATTGAAAATAATATATCTCCTAATAACCCATCAGAGGTTGAAAGGGATATTTTTCTTCATTAATTTAAAAAACAAAATATGTATATATATATATTTATGCTTGGTCCATGGGCTTTGAACGTTAAATAAATATTATACACATAAAGGTATGTTTCAGGCGCTCGTGAGAAATAAAGAAGTAGAAAACTAGACAACAGAAAAACAACAGACGTGAGTGGCTTACCGTAGAATTGGAGCCTGGACCTTCTAAACGGCACCCCAGCCTAGCTACAGAAGCGAATCACACTATCTTCCCTGCAAGCTGGGCATCACAAAAATAGTGGTTCGAAAACCGGGGTCATTAGCGCGAAATGCAGCATGTAACACCGGATATGTACCAAAGGCGATCCAGCCTAATTATAGTATAGGTCAGATTATGGGTCGCTTGTGTGTTTTTGTAATATCATGGAAATTTTGAAGTATATCTATTTTTGTTCTTAATAGCTCCAATTATTATTGAATTATTTCAGGCTGTAAGATCAGTTTTATCTAACATGATCGCTAAAAATATACTTCATGTAGTAAATTTTTAAAATTTTTGCTGCACACTTTGATAGGCGCGGCGGCGCACTGCTTGAGAGACACTGCTCTAAGGGATCCCGTTTACATGCCCACTGAAGTATATTAGGAATATGGTAAAGGCTCATATTTTCTTGACAAAACGGCACGCTAGGGGTGATGTGGTCAGCATCACGCCGGCCGCCTTTAACCTTCCCAGAGTTGCTCTGGTACCCAATTCATGAGGCTGGTTTGACCCTGGAGCCGTTTGCGGTCTAAAAAATCCCACCTCAACCGGGAATCGAACCACCGAGCTAAGAAGACAGTGCACTAACCACTGCGCTACCGCGGCTTTCAATTGTGGTCTAAGTAGTTTCTTATTGCTTGAAATTTGTATTGTTTTTCATCAGTTTAAAAATGTATATAGAATAGAACACTGGTATAAAAATAACAGTTTTAACACGTTACATAGGACAGTTATGTAAACTTATGGAATGGAATACTGCTGTACCAACAATGTCATCAAAGACAGCATCACAAAACCATGAAGTGAATATGACGTTTTCCAGATGCTGTCAACACCAAATTAATAATAAAAAATATGGCAGATGCACAGTTTTGCCGATGCTGTCAGAAAAAATATGGGTGTCTGAATTGTGGACGCCCCCGTTATAGGAAATTCTATTATAACAATAATAGCCCCTTCAGTCATAACTGACTATGGGAATGCGCCCCTGAGGTGACAGCCCTCGGCTGCTTATTTTCCTGATGTTCCTTTCGACGTTTTCTCCTCGCTTCTGCTTGTTGTGTGAGCTTCTTGTCTCACTGCCATATAACAATGTGCTGGTGACGCAGGCGTTATTTACTGCAGCTTTGGTCTTTGTTGTGAGTTTGGAGTTTCCCTCCAAATACGCGATGTAAGGCAGGCAAAGGTAGCTGCAGCTTTGCCAATGCGGCTGTCGATTTCTGTTTCCAGAGATAGTTTGTCATTGATGGTAGACCCATGGTGTGTGAAGTGGTGCACCACTACCAATTCACAGTTATCGATAGTGATAACTGGCGCAGCACCCACATCCTGACTCAGCACATTTGTTTTCTTTTGACTTATTGTGAATCCAAAGTCCTTGCATGCTTGGATGAGTCGATTCATCACGCTCTGCAGCTCCTGTTTGCTTTGAGTGACGACCTCAGCGTCATCAGCGAATAACGAGTCTCTTATAGTGACCCTTCTGATTTTTGTTTTTGCCTGCAGCCGTGCGAGATTAAACAGACGGCCATCTGACCTAGTGTGAAGGCATATTCTTAGGAAACTCTATACATTTAAACATTAAAAACACCCCTCTGTTTGTAGGTTCTGTTTTACTTTATCTTTTTTTTTCATTCCGTCCCGTGTCTTGATATAAACCCTGACATACTAAATGACTGAAAGACCATCAGCATCTACCAATAAAAACGCGCCATTTAGCTCCATTGGATCTCTGTGGAACTACAGAAAGAATATGACTAATGCTCCTCAAGCATGTCGTAAGAATTGACTAACATGAGGTTGTGTATTAGGCTGGCAGCCTCACACATGTAAAAGTAATTGCTACAGAAACTACCGTTGGAATCGCATGTGGATCCTTAGGTGATGACTTCTTGCACCTTATTCGCACACAGGAGTGCGCTCTATAGGAAGGCATAACTGTGCGCGAATGAGGATGCACGATAACGCACCAATTATGAAAGCGCACCATTTATTTTAGTTGTGACATAAGTCACATAATGCATTGTGACGTAGGCGCCATCTGCTCCTGCAATGATGGCTCTGTGCTCCATTAGGAGTGAACATTGTAATTTTTAAGATAAAGCATTAAAAAGATTAAACTCTGGTCAAACGGATATGCGTCTATGTAGGAAACAGAGTCAACAGTAAATCACGTACTACAGGAATGTCCGTTCCACGAGCGTACCTTTACTAATTTCTTAGGAAGGAAACACTGACGATGAAAGAAACTTGAGAGAGATGTGACTTTATGTGAGAATAATGGCGATTGAGAAGGCTTTGATTTGTTCATCTCATAATGGGGTGAACAGGCACTTCGGGTAGATAAGGCTCGTGATAGTTGGTTGGTAGTCAATCTAGGAGAACGAAAAATTCTGATATCAAACCCCTGCTGCCTTGCGCAGATATCCCTTTACGGGAAAGGCTTCAATAGTAAATCCTGAGGATAAATCCGGAGTCGAAGTCCCTAAGGCAGTCTAATGTTGATTCAACATTATTCTGGCAACTCCTGCGAGCCATTGGTACCAAAACTGTATCGGCTATTGCCGTTCCTGTGGACCTATCAGCTACGTTGAAAGGGGGAACATGTTGCTTGGGGCACAACGTGATCTCCATATAAAAATGTGCCCAATCGCGCACTAGAGCGGACACTCAAGTGCTGTCACGTGCTGACCTTCAACGCTTGTATACACTGCTTAGACAGTGCAGACTAAGCTGGCTTAGCTATGTCGTCTGCATGGAAGATAGTCGCATTCTCAAAGATATTTTCTACGGACAACTGACGGATGGCAAAAGAACAGCCACGCAACCACAGTTAGGGTACAAAGATGTGGGCAAGAGAGACTTGGAGGCACTGGACATAAATCCAGCAACCTAGGAGGATGAAACTGCCGATCGCACCAAGCGGCAATGCTCTCTACAGCGCCACCTCAGATTGACCACAAGAAGCTCTCACAACATGCAAGCAGAAGAGACATGAACACGACGAAAGTAACACCAGTAAAAGCAGGTGAGGGCTATCGCCTGAAGGGCGCATCGTCCCCATAATCAGTTATAACTAAAAGGGGTGGGGGAGGGAGGGGGGGGGGGGCTAGTACAATGGGGTTTAAAGAGGTAAAGGAAGTTCCAGAGGGAATGACGTAGGGTTAGAAGAGTTAGAGACGTCACTATACTAGGTCCAGTTATTTTAGGACGGGTGACCAGTTCCCTGCCTTTGCTTTCCCTAACTCAAGAACAGAGTCGGGTACCTATTCATAGCTGGGTATACTGGAGCATGCCGCTACCAGGCTTCGAACCTGGTAGCTTTGCCACGAGAGAGAATCGCTTTCTCCAATGTGATAATAAGGAGTTCATTAATCCGGTGACTTGCCGCTTTGCTAGGATAATTGATTTTCGCGAGTTCGCGAGTTACAGTTCTTAGACGCATCAACAGTGTCACGTGATTTACATTTCCATTTTCTTGGAAACCGAGTGTTTTCGACTCGAGTCACCACAATGACTCGACTCAAGTCTCGACTTTTTATTTTTTTACATTAGCAACTCGACTCGACTTTTGAATATTTTTTTTTTCCGAACTAACTTCGCCGCCTTCATTCATAACGCACTTTTACAGAAAAACCTAAAGTGAGCTTGTTTAAATCGATAAAATAAAAGCAGTCAGTAAACAAAATACTAAAAATATGGATTATTATTTTTCATTATTATTTATACTGATTGAGTCAATGTTCGAATAAAAGAGATTGTAACTATAAACAGTTTTTTTTTTTTTTTAAATGAGACTCGACTTGAAAACTACTATTAGATACTTTAAATTACTATTATACTATTAGGGACTTGACACTTGAACTAAGAGACTTTGGACTCGACTTGAGGACAACTCTGGAAAACTTTTTGCTTGGCGTAGGCCCTAGTAGTAGTGAAACATTATGCTAGCAAGTACCAAATTTATATGATTTTCCTCCCCCAAAACAAGACAGACATTCAGCAATGCTTACATAAATTAGCAGGCCTACCTTCTTACACACGCCATTCATTTGTACATTCAGTGTTGCCATTAGTTGTATTAAAATAAAACCCGAATTTATTCTATAGCAACATCTGATAAAGTTATAAGTTATTGCATTGATATTGTTTGCTACATTACTTGTATTGAGAGTTATTATTCATAACTTTTCTCCCACTTAGAGAACGGTGGATACATATTTGTTCTCTGATCCGTTAAGAAAATGCTATTCTTTAATGTTTGTGCTTTCTGCAATGATTACAGCAGTCTCGTTAATATCGAATACATTATTATATTTCACTTACGATTCCTTCACCCATTATGAAAAGGTCATTACAGTATCGTCATTGCAAACGGAGTTAAGTGGGGAGATGGGCAAAAGTAGTTTATACGGTGTGTGAAAAGTTAGCAGAACATGATTCTAGTAAATTTGATTCGCGGATTTATGGCTTCGACACATCCGACTTCAGCACGGCATTTTTTGGGACCGGGTTTGCCTTCCCTCTGCGATCCTTACTCTCTCAGCTAGACTGCAATGATGCATCCTGTTTCCAGGACCACCACGTGGAGGTGGAGTAGGGTCTTGGTCAGCTCTGGTTCGCTGACCCTGATGCAAGCAGTCAAGCTATGGGTCGCTGACTGCATTCTCTATTGCTGCATCTTTGGGTCCCCAATCACCTATGAAACGTATTGATGTTTTCAGTAGTGTTGCTGTTACAAAGTTGAACTAGTTCAAGTAACGTGCTAATAACTAGAATTGAAAGTTTATAAGATTTTAATAAATTTATTATTCATATGTCACAATGCATTGAATTAGAAATATTACCAAACTGAAGCAGAAAGTAGGCCTATTGATTTCCGTGTTTTGTTACGTTTGCTATTTTTAATATTGTTTGAACATAGAGTATGAACAAAAACCAGTAGGCCTAATGCATGAACAACTGAGAATCCAAATATTAGATATTTGCAGGCTTCAAATTTACCTGATTAATATAGAAGAGGTGTTAAGAATAGACAGATCTAGGGAACTGAATAATATTGTCAAACACTTATTTTTTAAAAATTTAATGATGAAAAATATTCCATTCAACCTCTGATGTGCTATAATTAGGATATATATTGTTTTCAATTCCAAATAATATGAACAACTGCCGGTAGAAGCAGAGATGAGAAGAAGACGGTGGCGATGGATAGGACACACATCGATGAAACCTAATTATAGTATTACATGAGAGACAGGGCAAGAGCGATAGAGGGAGATCAAATAACACATGGAGAAGAGAACTGGAGACAGACATTGAGGTGATGAAGAAGATATGGAAAGACCTTGAGCTGATGGCACGGGACAGGAAGACTTGGCATAAGTTTGTTGAAGGCCTTTGCTCCTTGGGGAGCTGAAGGGTGGTGAAGATGAGGTGCCATGTTAAAATTTACAACTTGAATAGCTCCACTGGTGAGGCTTATTTAATGTAGAGCGCTATACAAGATAATAAGGGCAGCAAAGAAATTTTAAATATTCAATTTTATTTAATAAATTATTTTAATTTCTAATCTGTTTCTTGCAGTAGTTTGTGTTGTTACATTTTTTTTTTTTCTGTGAGACAGTTTTGATACTCTTGGTTTTTTAAAATTTTTTTTAAAAATAACTTGATGAGAAATATCCTGTTGAGCCTCTGATGGGTTATAATTAGGATATTTAGTGTTTTTAATTCCAAACAATATGAACAACCGCCAATATGCAAAAGTTTCATTATTATCTCCTGTCCAGTCATTGCAAATAGGGCAAATCAAAACTACCAAATTTGTGTGCATGCCAAATACACCATTTAAAGTAGTAATACAAAGTAGTACATCAATCATCAGTCACTACATCTACAACTCCATCAACATTGAAAATCACAGTAAATACCAAAAGTGCTGAAAAACCCAAAGGAAAAATATAGTCCAGAAAATACTGATCTGAGATTGCAATCTACCAGATGTAAGAAATAACCAAGTCATCGGTAAATACAGTGAGAAAGGCAGAAGAAATCTTGAAAAACATTCGGCATCAAGTAGCTAAAAATGTGGCTAAATTAGCAGAACTAAAAGAGGATAATGAAGATTTACTGAAAAGGATTGAGTCAGAAAGACTAATCATAAGGATTGAGCAAAAACAAACAGATTAAAAACCAACAACAAAAAGAAATGGTGAATAAAAAAATGGTAGACTGTCAAAAACGTATTAATTCTATATCAAACATTGTGAAAGCCTTTATACTGAATCTTCAAAGTGAAGTACACACTCACTTAAATAGAGAAACCAAAAATTTGAGGGACTTTGTTATTACTAAATAAATCAATATATTATACACTTATCAGAGTAAAAGAACACTTGTCTGTTTCTTCCTATTGGTATTATCTTTTCCATAAGAATTTAGCATTAAAATCATAAAGCAAGAAAAGGAAAATACTTTTTCCACCTTTACTGTTGCCAGATGATTAAAAAAACAGAAAATAAATGTTACATACATTCTACTGCATGGAATAAAAATGGATGGCTACTTACCATTAATTAATAATTTGTTATATTTTTCACAAAATTATATTCTTTGTGACAGATATGGTGAAATACTGATTAATGATAACTTACAACCCACTTAAATTAGGAAAGAACTTTTGAACTTTGTTTCAAGGTAATGAAGAAATTAGTCAAAAATGGTAACCAAGCAAACGCCTTACTTTCTCCCATGAACACAGGCCATTAGAACTTAAGTTATAACAGAATATTCGTTTTGAATTGTTGTCATTTCTGTCGAGTAAAATTTATATTTGAACAAAATCTACATCCATACCCTGCTTTTTGGCGCTTTGCTAATATGGTGCTTTTCAATCATATTCACATTCAAAATTTTCTGTGCTTGCCTCACTCATTCAACTATTTTCGGCATGACATGCTCGCACTCGACAGCTGAGAAAGAAAATTAGAATTAGAGCCTGAAGATATGGCCAAATTGCTTGGAGCACATGATAAAGCCCTAACTGATGAAGATCTGCTTGTGATTGAAGAACAGAGAAGGCTGTTAAGAGAAGAGGAGACCCATCATGATGATAGCCCTACTGCACCTTGGAATAGACGAAATAAAAGAAAGGATCAACTTTATAGAGAAGAGGATGGCAGTTTTTGAGAAGATAGATCCTAATTTTGAAAGAAGTTCAAAAGTGAATGCGGGCCTACTGAACCAGGTTGCATGTTATAAAGAAATTCTAAGGGAAAAGACTAAACAATACATAACGCAAACGTCATTGCTTTCCTTCTTGAAGAAAGTACAGCCATCACAACATCTTCCCTTTACTTTACTACCTCTATTGATTTTAATTTTGTTGCATTTGTTTAGGGTTAGCTCTATTGATTTTACTTTTGTTGCGTTTGTTTAGGGTTAGCTCTATTGACTTTACTTTTGTTGCATTTGTTTAGGGTTAGCTCTATTGATTTTACTTTTGTATTGTTATTTTAGGCCTAGTTTTATTGTGCACTTAATATATGATAGTGTAAGCATGTGATTTAGGCTTTTAGGCGCCCTACATGCATTTGCAAGCTAAAAAAAGGCTATGCGTCGCTGTTCTGTGATTTTAGCTTTATGGTGGGGATTTCGCCTCTAACCCGCCGTATTAGCAGTGTTTTATTGTACTTTGATATGTTTAACCACCTAGTATAAATCTTATAAGAAAGTTGGTCATTATCAGAGCTGTGTTTAAAACAGCTGTGTTTAAAACAAAAGTCTCGCTGACCTACTTATGTAATTGGCACTTCACCATCCGAGGCCCGCCTCTTCAGATACAAAACACAATCTATATTCACATTTCATTATTTCCTTTGCTCTCAAAACTTGCATTACAACAAAAAAAAGTTACACACATTCATAAATGGGTACTTGCATAGATTAAAAGGATTGAAATGGCATGACAAAGTCACCAGTGCGGAACTGAGGACAAGAACCAGACAAGGGCCAGTGGAGCAAGAGATGAGAAGAAACCGCTGGCAATGGATAGGACACACATTGAGGAAACATGTTGATAGCATTACAAGGCAGTCCTTGTTCTGGAATCCCCATGGAAAGAGAGGCAGAGGTAGACTAAAAAAAAACAAATGGAGAAAAGAACTGGAGACAGAAATGAAAATGATGAGAAAGACGTAGAAAGAACTTGAGCTGATGGCACGTGACAGGAGGACTTGACCATGTGTTTGTTGAAGGCCTATGCTCCTTGCGAGCTTAAGAGTATTGATAAAACTTGCATTAGGGAGTTATTTCCACCTCATTTTATGTTGTTTTTAGTTATTTTATAAAATTGACTGTTTCAGTGCCAGTCAGAACTTGGTAGATTAAAATGTACCAAGAAAGAAGGAACATTTCATCTCTTTACGATGAGTGGAACATAGAGATTTGAAACGTGGCAGATATACAATGCACATTTCATCTTAAAATTGCTTAAAAATAGCATCAACAACAAAAAAGGGGGGGGGGGGGGGGGTTAAAAGGATGCAGAAGATAGCATACAAAGACAATGTTCAGCCATCTGGATTAGGTGTCGTCTGGAGTAGTTACTATTTTTAGCTGTGTGATACTTCCCCTGTTGTAGTGTGTCTGTCAGACACTGACTATCTACTCGTCTTTCCATCTATTTATAGCAGTGTTTCTTAACCTTTTAGAAGTCCCACATTCCTTTATAGCATCTTAAGAAGCCTCGCACCCCTTTACAGCATCTGAAGAAGCCTCGCACCCCTTTACAGCATCTGAAGAAGCCTCACACCCCTTTACAGCATCCCATTGCATCATCTTAAGAAGCTTCCCTTACTATTATCTTCTAGCTCGCAAAATATGCCAAAAATGAGAAAAAGAGATACAAGTATGTTTTGGGAAATTTTATTTACAAAATGTGACTAAGATTCGGTACTGTATTCACGTTGTCAATGTTCTGTTTTGTACAAATACATTTGAGTTCTGTGTATTGTATAATGTTTTTTTTTAAATAATAAAATTTTGTCCCATTTTTGCGACGCGCGTGCCATTCAACCTAGACATAGGATCCGTTGTTTATATTGGGGCACATCTCCAAATAGAAAAGACCTTGTGGTCTCTATCAGTGTACAGTAAAATAATGTTAATGATGAGTCGCCTTATAAAAGATCTGCATGTCTCGCACCCCCTGAAGGTAGCTCTCACACCCCCTGGGGAAGCATACACCCCTGGTTAAGAAGCACTGATTCATAGCCTTTCAATCAGCAGCACAGCAGCATTACAATTTGCTTCAAAGAGTTGTTGTTGTTTAACTAGGGCTGCTGAGCTTCTCGCTCTTTAGCAGCCAATACCAAGTTGAAGACTTACTTACTAACATAGTCATTCCCCTTCTACCATGAGGTGTAGAGGTTTGGAAGAGAGAGTGCCAGACTATCCTATCGGCTGTCTTCCTCCTGGCCTGGTTCCATTCTAGTCCTCGGTCCTTCAAAGATTGTCTATTGTTGTTGTAGCGAAAGGTTTTCCTATTATGATGATAGTGGTAGAGCAGAAGTAGAATCTCTCTCCAGAAAGTATGAAGTTCCAGTGCCCGAGAAGTACACTGGTATCACAAGTGAGTTACAGCTGTGAATACTCTGAGCTGGACAATAGATTTAGGCTTCAGAAGTATAAGATGCTACTTTCGCTATCGTAACCCTATGTGATAATATAATTAAATTTGAAAAGGTAACTCAAAATTTAACAGTTAAAAATTTAACAAGTCAAATGAGTACAATTATCCAATTTATTATGTACATCTATATATTCTGGTAATGATAAATGGGTGTTGGAAGATGGTAAAATGTATGATTATTTACAGTTACAAATTAAAATAACTAATAGAAAAAGTCTTGGATTTATCTTCCACTGAATTTACAACAAAAGGATTGTCACATTATCTCTTGCCATCTAGTTGTCATCATTAAACCGTCGTTTTAGAAACTGCTGACAGGATTTGTTGGATGGATACATATAAACTCATCTTTAGCCACGTCTGCTCGAGGTTCCTCCGACACACTGAAGTACGGAAGACTTTCCTTCAGCCCGCCCTATAACTACGGGGGACTAAGGTGTTGAAGTTTGGTTGACCTCTAGGCTTCAGTGAGCTGGATCAACTTCTTCAAGTCTTTAGTTTCTCGATCAGGAATGATCATAAACATTGATCATAAAAACCTGGAACAAGAGGTAATAGGTGGCCATAGTTCCAACAATCTCACCACCCACTGCTGTTCATGATGCGACTATGTCTTCAGTGTTTGTATATAAATGAATGAATCATGGTAGTATGTTACAGAGATAGCATGATAAGATAATGTATACTGTGCAGAATTAACAAAATACATGAATAAATCATATGTTATGATACATGGGTACGATATAACCTTTGCCTTCCACTTATGGATGTCAAGTCACTTATGTACTTGCTGGTATGTCGTAAGCTTCCAGGCAAGAACTAGCCATGATATATTTGGCTAACCAATTAATGGTTATGCTTCCTGACAATGCCGGTGAAGGTTATCTCTGGTTAGCGTCATTCTCTTTTTTTTTTATATCTGCTACAATCAATCAGAAATAAAATCTGAAATAAAATGATATTATTCATACATACATCTTGAATAAACTTACATACCCTCTTAGGATTAATAAGCTCACGGTGAGACTGTATTGGCTTAAATTAATCTGCCCTGCATGCAGCGTGAAAATAGAACTTTTCTAGCAGATGCTGTCTTCCAGTTTCTCACTCTGGCTTCTGGATTTAGTGTGTGATTTCCAATGCGCAGCTCTGTCCTTATATTTCAGTCTCTCGCGCGTACGAGAAAGCAGCTCCCAAATTCCCCAAAAGATTTTAGTTTCATCTCCTGATTTGAGGCGATTTGAAGCAATCTGTGTTTTTCCTGTACTTGTTTTTCTCATCTGTTCACTACACACTTATATTCTTCCGTCCTTCCTATGTATCATTCCCTTTTCCCCATATGAGGCTTTCATTCCATATAAGTTTTATACGAATCCGTTGAGGCTTGTTAGTGTAATAAATTTTTAAAGATTATTAGCTAACTTTTAGCCGATGTGATGAAGGTGAAAAATATTAATTATCTTTAAAACTATTTATATTTGAACAATATCCTTTTGGATATAATTCCTAGTCTATCTCCTTTGTTGAATTATTTTTATTTAATATTATTCCAACCGGGCGTTCTCCGGTAATTAATAATTTAATTTCCAGTAAATGCAAACTTTGAAAGTCCGCCATTCATTCCTATTAGCTATTTTCTCATTCTTCAGTAATACTGTATGGCTTCAACCGTAAGTCACATTTCCCGTCTATTACAAACTTCAAAGAAAGACCGCCGCGCTGACCTTGCGCTGGTGTGTGTGTGGGAGTCGCGCTACACATTTTTTTTTTTACAACAAAGCAAGAGGAACCAAATTTCGCTACAGTTGTCCTCCCAGCAGACTCTGGGTCGTCCTGGAGGTCTGGATCCCTGGCTCTTAGTTTCCCATGCTTGTCGTGGTAGCCAATCTTCTCCCATTCTGCAGACATGGCCAAACCATCTTAGCTGGGACTGTTCTACTTGGGTCTGCAGGGGGTGGTATTTTAGGCCTTGACGTATCTTCTGGTTGCGAATCATGTCTCTTCTTGTTACTTTAACCACCTTCTTCAGATATCTAATTTCTGAGGTCTGGATCTGGCTTTTGTGGGTTGTAGTCATTGCCCATGACTTGCATCCATACGTCAAGACTGGGACATAGGTGGAGCGGTATACAGCCATCTTCGTTTTCTTACCAACTTCTCTTGCTGAGGAATCCTCGATTTATGGCCTGAAAAAGTCTCCCAGCTGTTGCTTTTCGAGTGGCCGACTCTTCTTTGATGCCTTCCTTCCAGTCAATAACAGCTCCGAGGTATTTAAAGTGGTCGACCTGCTCCAGGACCTATTCTCCCAGCTTAATCTGATGCCTTCTTTCTTCTCGTGATATCACCATGGTTTTTGTTTTAGAGCTGCCTATGACCATCCCTCTCTTCTCCAGCTCTTCCATCCAGACTTGCAGGTTGGATTCCAAGTTGAAGACTCCTTGGTATAATCTACACTGTAGATCTAGGCTTTTCCTATGGCTTTTCTGCCAATCCGAAACATGGGGAGTTGAAGTCATGAGCTCCAGTTTCTCCAGCTTGGCTTGCATTTAAAGGATCGTCACATCTAGTCCCAAGCTAGGAATAAAAAGTGCATGGCATACTGTGCATTCCCTACCATCCAAGGGGCTCTCCAACAATGCAGATCTAAAATACTGTACTCTGGTTCTGGGCTCTCCCAAGGAATTGTCACGTCCTGCACAGAGCCACTTCTCAGCTTCCCCTGCCTATCACTGGGTACACAGTGAGATCCTCCACCATGCAGTCAACCAAGTCAAAGAATTACACCTGGGGCTCAAGTGACTTCTCCAAGCTTAGTGTGCAATGCTAGGTTCTCAACAAGTTTCACCACAGGGGAAATCCCTGGAAGTGTGTGGATGATTTCAAGAGTCAATGAGGATGTAATTAGCCTCACAGTCGTTGCTTCACTTCCACTTACACATATTGTAGTAAGATGTTGCTTCAATTCATAACTTCTCCACTTAATAGCTAGGATGGGAGCCGCGCTGGTGTAATGGCTTCGGCATTGTACTGGCGACCAGGTGTTCATGGTTCAAACCCGGGCGTCAGCGTTTGAAGAAATGTTTACGGCCGGAAATTTGACTGAATAACCTGAACGGCTCCTGTGATAAACCCTCTGTGGATGGGAAGGAGCAAAGCTCCTGACCGGGTTGGAAGGAAAGTCCTCAGGTTCCCCAGCCTCGCAATGACATGTCATTGGGCCGAAGGGCTGAAAGCCCAAGTGCCGCTGGTTAAGGGAAAAAAAAAAAAAAAAAATAGCTAGGATGTCCTGAAAAGTGTAAGGATACAAAAGAAGTATATTGGGCAAATAAAGAAAAAAAATAATAAGATAGTCAATTTATTTTAGAGAAGAGGAAAATTTGAATTTGCTGTGACAGCAGAAAAAACATTTGTTTAAATAGAGATAGAGTGTGACAAAGAAAGAGGATATAAGACAGTTTACAGTTATGGCACGGAAAAAAGTCACCAGAAGCAATTAACAGCACTAGGTATGATTGGCAGAGTGGTTTCAGAACTGACCCCTCACCGCAAAGGTACTGGGTTCAAAACACTGACTTAACGCTCTAGTCTACCCAGCTGTTAATGGATACCTGAGTTAAGGAAGGCAACAGCAGCGAGGAAGGGATCTAGTCACCCCACCTCAAAGCTGGACCTAGTATAGTGAAGTCTCTAACACTTCACTACCCTCCCGCAGTATCTGCTATGGGACTACTTTTGGGATTTACCTTTAGGTAAGGTAAACTGAGAAGCCACAGGATTACTGTAGCCAGCTGGTATGTCACATGAAGACGAACAGACAAGGAAGTAGAACAGACAGTATCTTAGAGCACATGGTAGATTCAGGATATAGTTGTAATCTTTGATTACAGGTTGTATCCTGCATGCATGTAAGAAGAGTAAGATCTACATCTTCAAGTGCCATGTCTGACGGTGTAGGTGATCATGTCTCTGCACAACTTCCTGTCTCCAGTTTTATTTATCATTTCCATTGTTGACTACTTTTCAGGCCATGATGTCAAACTGTCCAGTAACTTCTATCTTTATTGTCCTTTATCTTTTTTGTTTTTAATCGTTCAATATTTCTAATTATCACAATATATTTCAGCTTTCTTCTTCTCATAACATGACCAAAGAGAGTGAACTTCTTCCCTCTAACATGAGGAATAAGCTTCCTTTGCATATTGGATAAACATTAATAACACATAAGGAAGGGAAACCCGAGGCCTGTATAAGGTATGTAGAACATAACACCTATACAAGCGAAACACACTATCCTCCCGGCCAGCTAGACATCCCCAAAAAAAAAGATGCTTTGATGACCGGTCATTAGTGCGAAACACAAGATAACGCCGGAAGTTTACAATTGGCAGCTTAGCCTTATTAATGACGCAATCACTTCTGTCGTTCCCCTATTATACAGTATATGTCAGTCCATACAAGACAAAGACCTTGATACTGTGTCCAGTAAATGATAGAAGACTATAGAACAGAGGGTAGGTTTCTGGTAACATCAAAGCATCTTTTTTTGGGGATGCCTAGCTGGCCGGGAGGATAGTGTGATTCGCTTGTATAGCTAGGCGGTGTTGTCGTACGGAAGGTCCGGGGTTCGAATCCTGGGTAAGCCACTCACGTCTGTTGTTTTTCTGTTGTCTAGTGTTCTACTTCTTTATTTCTTCTGAGTGCATGAAAACATACCTTTATGTTTGTCTAATATTTATTTACTTTGCATATTGGCCTCTTTCAAGACATCCTCTTTACTCTTTTTTTGGACATCCATAGTATTTTTATCATTCTTCTGTTAAACCACATCTCTGTGGCCTCTAGTGCATTTTCTGCTTCTTTACCAATTGCCCATGACTCACTTCTGTATGTCAGGACTGTTTCTATATAACACTGAAGAACTCCCTGTCTTACTTCCACAGACAAATGGCTTCTAATGCTTTTTCTAACAAAATGATAACTGTTATAAATGATAATTGCAAGAATATGATGAGTGAAAAGGTATAATTTTACTTCATCTTTTAGAATATTTCCTTCCAATTAAAATGTTTTAAAATGTTGCTTTTTTCGGTACTTGCAATGTGATTGCAATGTCATCATATATTACAAATGTAAAGGTAAAGGATCCTATTACACGACCATTGAGGTATATTGGGAATATGGTGTTAGGCCCATATTTTCTTGACCATCGACACACTAGGGGTGATGTGGTCAGCATCACGCCGGCTGCCTTAACCTTCCCAGAGTTGCTCTGGTACCCAATTCATGAGGCTGGGGCTGGGTCGCCCCCGGAGCCGTTCGCGGTCTAAAAAATCCCACCTCAACTGGGGATCAAACCATGGACCACCGAACTAGGAAGCCAGTGCACTAACCACTGCTCTACCACAGCTCTCATATATTACAAATTGCTGCAGAAACCATTGTTGCAGAAGCATGTACTTTAATGCAGGCTTCTTGCAGTGAAGAGGCCAGCTACAGTAGTGGCTCCATTCTGCGTAAAGAATGAAACAAAGAATCTTGACGCAGCAATAGAGACCGCAGTCAGCGACTCATAGCTTGACTGCCTGCGTCAGGACCAGCGAACCAGAGCTGGTCAAGACCGTGCTCCACCTCCACGTGGTGGTCCTGGAAACAGCCTGCAGCAATGCAGTCTGGCTGAGCGAGCACGGATCGCAATGGGAAGGCAAACCCGGTTGTTAAATAGCGTGTTAAATAGATGTATTGGGTTGTTGTTATCTATTTATTTTTTCCTGCTGACATCACTTGTGTACAGGACCACGGTGTTAAGAGGATGTTTGGAAGCTCCAGTGTTAAATGCTGTATCATTCATCAGTGTTGCTCGTGGTTTGAGTATGGAATGTCAACTCGACCTACGCAGTGGTGTGTAGACATAGAGAGCGATAGATTGATCAATTTGTTGTTGCCCTAAGACGCCACTAGGCGTACTGGCCACTTACTGCTTTGCCAGTTGGTGGCTAAGGATGGAAGAAGAATTCTGTAGCAGTGATCTCTGGACTCATCAAGCGATAATACGGGGCATCCCTTTCTCTTCTTGATAGTCCTTAAATATGTGTATACAAGATGGCTGCTGTCGTGAGCTGTCACTCACTTTAGGATACAAACTGGAATCTGTATCAAAGTTAATCCTACATTAAATGTTCTCATTGCTCTGTAGATTCTATCATGATGCAATTGACTTCATCATACAATATGGTGCTGCTAGAAATGAATGTCATCTTCATCTAGTTAAATATTCCCTCAGACGTACATATCGTGCGTCTGCTTATCGAAAACGATGGCTTCGTAAGAGTTCATAAGAAATGCTTTCTTTACCTTAGCATAAGAAATATGATTCTGCCACTCCTTGGCAATAAGAATAAACACTGGGGTAAAGCATACAGGATAGGTCTAAACGTCTATCACTTTCCCCATCAATCTTGAGATCACTTTTTTCCGGCGACAAGCCGATACAGAAACACAACAGCGCCCATCAAGGCGGAGCCAAAACACAACTCACTAGCGACACATCCGCTTAACAGCCTTTGACCTTTCTAGCGACAAAGAACATATAGTTCGACTTAGATATGTAAAGATATACAGATATAAGACCGACTCGTCCTACCTAGACAAACAATACCCATAAATTCAGGCCATAGATATTCTGAAGCAAGAACAATCTATTTCTACCCAAACAAAGAATAAATCGTAGTAAAACTAGATTCATCCGCGGAGTTCGATCGAAAGTGGCGAAACTCCTTTCAAGGGAAGTAACTCAATAATGACTTTTCCTTAAGCACTAAAAAGTATCTATTTTGTTTACAAAATATTTGCGAACATTACAAGCATACAAATGTATTATATTGCAAGATATCAAAGACTGCACGTAACAGTCTTACCACACCTCCCGGGAAAAAAAAGGAACATTTTTTTTTTTTTTGAAATACATCTAGGAGCAACGTACAATAGGCTCACAACGCATGGGTAATGCGCAGATGAAAATATCAGGAATAATTATAACGCCTAATATGAGGCTAAGTCGACTTATGAAGCGACTGGTGAGAATATATCTCATAATCTGAGAGAAATTGTTTCTCTACGAATAAATGTTTCCAGGAAGGTGTGATCCACGTATAATACAATTATGGCAATTATACAACGCATAAAAAATTTCATACCATAATTTCGTATTAGATATCTTAAATTTATGATTTATGAAGAAAAATAATTAAAGAACAGCGGTGAATAAACATCACTGAACCGCTAAGTAGTGATACAATCATTATATTATTAAATTACAAATGTGTATCTATCTTGATATAGAAAAGGAACTATTATAGAACTAGACATATCAAGAAGTCTAAGACCTAATAGTTATGTGGAATCATGTGGGCATCTTGACAGAATGTCTGCCATCACATTATCTGATCCACGAATAGCTCGCACAGAGAAATGAAAAGGTTGAAGAGCAATTGCATATCGAGTAGACCTTGAGCTCTTCAAATTCTTACTCTGTATAGCAGTAAGAGCTTTTTGGTCGGTTTCTACTATGAAATGTGCGCCTAGAAGGAATCTTTGTAGTTTGAGAATTGACCAAACCATAGCTAATAGCTCACGGTCTAAAACCGAATAATTCCTTTCTGCAGCATTAAGTTTTCTGGAAATATACATTACAGGATGCAGAGTTCCAGAGTACTCTTGCATTAGTGCCGCTCCAATCCCAGTGGATGAAGCGTCACTACGAAGAACGAATGTCTTATCTTTAGTAGGTAATACTAAAATAGGTGGTGTTGAAAACAATGTTTTAATTTTATCCAAAGAGGATTGGCATTCCTGGGACCAGTGGACCATATTAGGCGAACCTTTCTTTAGAAGTGTAGAAAGAGGTGCCATGATAGAGGATAGATTCTGAATGAATCTGCTATAAAATTGAATGAGACCTAACAGACTTCTCACCTGTTTTTTAGTCTTAGGGATAGAGATGTTAAGTATCTTACTAGTATTATGGTCCTCTGTCTTTAGGAAACCATGACCAACTCGGTGGCCTAGGAAAGAAATTTCGCTAAAACCAATATAGGCTTTAGAGGGTTTCGCTGTCAGGTTGTGCTCGCGCAAAGTAGACAGCAATTCATCTAACCCTGAATAGTGATCTTCCCAAGTATCGCTGAAAAGACAGATGTCGTCTAGATATGCAATGACATCTGACCGATAAGATAGGATCTGGCGCATCATGCGTACGAATGTAGCTGGTGCGTTCATAAGACCGAAAGGCATAAAATTCCATTGGAACAAACCTCTAGGTGTTGAAAAAGCCGTGAGAGGTTTGGCGCGTTCAGATAAAGGTACTTGCCAATATCCTTTTGACAAATCAAGTTTAGTGAAAAAATGAGATTTGGAAAGTCAAGTAAGTAGCTCTTCCAGTAAAGGCATAGGTTCAGCATCGAACTTCGTTACTTGATTCAATTTGCGATAGTCAACGCAAAGACGTATTATTGTCTTTTTTCCGAACAATAACCATCGGCGAAGAATATGCAGAGGTGGATGGTTCGATTATTTTCAAATCTATCATCTCATCCAACTCTTTCTCGACCTGTGCTTGAAAATGTATAGGGATAAGATAAGGTCTAACCCTAATAGGAGTATGGTCAGTTAGAACAATGTCATGTTCAATGACATGAGTTTGTCCAGGGATGTCAGTAAGTACATCCTGAAATGTTTGCAACATAGTTGAAACTTGTCGCTGTTCTCCCAGAGACAAATCAGGAGAGACAGTAACGTTCTTCCATGATTCACTAGAATGAAGTGGGATCATTGGAAGAGGGAGATTTACATCTGAAAAACTCGTTTCCTCATCCTGTATTACGGACAGTGATGAGTAATGACCATGTTGTACTGGAGAATCGTCCGTTGCTTGGAAAATGGGTTGTAAATAATCCGGACGTTCATGGAATTCAGTAAACATATTGATGTGGAAGGTTTTATGCTTCCCATCAATATCGACAATATAGTCGACATCGGAAATTTTCGATATTATATCGTACGGACCTTTCCAAGAAATAAGTAGTCTGTTTTCCCTACAAGGTAGTAATACAAATGCTTTGTCACCAGGACAAAGTTGTCGTAAGCATCTCTTCTTATTGGCAAATTGCCTTGCCTTCTGTTTCGCAAATTCAGAAGAAGAAGTTGCTAATTTGCATGCTTCGATAATCTTTTGTCTCAACGCGATGACATATTCGTAGGATGACTTTGTGTCATCGTCAATATTGTCAGCTGTTATGAGATCATGAAGCAACGACATAGGGCCGCGCGGACGCGCGCCAAAGACAAGTTCAAAGGGAGAAAATCCTGTATGTTCATTGGGGACCTCTCTGTAAGCGAAGAGGGCCGCAGGTAAAACTCTGTCCCAGTCTTGAGGATGATCCTCAGTTATCTTCCCTAGTAAGTTTTTAAGTGTTCTATTAAGGCGTTCGACCATCCCATTAGACATTGGATGATAGATACTACTTAAAGATCTATCTATCTGCAGAGTAGACATTACTTGAGACATGGTATCTGATATTAGTTGGGTGCCATGGTCTGATAATATCTCTCCGGGGAAACCCAGACGAGAAAATATAAGCCAAAGAGCATCTGCAATATCAGCAGTAGTAATGCTCTTCAGAGGAATAGCCTCTGGCCAACGTGTGCACATATCAACACATGTCAAGATAAACTGATGTCCTCTGGCGGACTTGATCTTAAATGGACCAATTATGTCTATGGCCATTTTTTGAAACGGCCGAATAGGAATGTCAGCAGCCTGAATGGGTGCAGCATGGCGTGGACCTTTGGATTTAACTTCCTGACATACTTTACAAGATCGACAATAAATCCGTATGTCCTTGTTTACCAATGGCCAAAAGAAAGCCGCAAGAACTCTTGACTTAGTACGGGAAAAACCCATGTGTCCAGCACACTGAGAGTCGTGAGCGTGCTGCAAAATTTTAACTCTCAAATTCTTGGGAACCAGGATTTGAGAATGACTTGACGTAATGGAGTCTTGAACCATACGTACAAGTACGCCATTCTTCTTTTTAATTGTTAAGGATAGATTTGGGGTGCAGTCAAAATAGTAAGGCATGCTACTACACGCTAGCACATTTCCATTCTTATGTGAGGAATTGTGTTTGCCTGTAGGCAAACTACGGTTTGCACGAGGCGTTCACCCGTGATGAGCGACGGTCAACTAGTGACGTTTTCTGTCACATGTCGTGGCGTTCAGTGTGTTAATTAATGGGGCTTCCGTCTTTGTGTTTGCGTCCAAGAGAGGTGTAATTTTTCGAGCTCCGGGATAATGGAGCGTGATTTATAAATATATATTGTGGCATTGTTGATTCTCGGAGGCTGCCACGTTATGTGCAAGATGGTTCATAAACGTATCTAGAAGTTCATATCATAGTTTACTACAAGTGTAACTTTGCGATAGGAGGCAACTAATATTTGGTTTGCCCTGATTTCTTCTGCCGCATTACTTTGGTTTTCGTGGATTACCGAACCTTTAGTACAACGGCCAGAATTGAGTGGAGATGAGAGTAGTGCATCATTATTATATTATATTGCCACTTAAAGATGCCTAACGTTTGAACCTTATTGACGGACCAGAGATAATCTACTACGCTTATCCATTGCCATGTACTTTTGATGTTTTGATGGACCATTGTGAAGTGACTTTGTTTATTAAATGTCAACCATGTTTTCCCGTGGACCTGTTCACCTACCGGCTTTGTTATGTGTACTGACAATATTTGTCCTGAATGAACACCTGCTATCATTCGTGTATCCATGCATGATCCTCTAATTTATCCCAACGTAACACCATATAATTTGGTGAGCCAGTATGGTTTTGGATCGATACTTTCATCAGGGCATGGTTTTCAAATTCACATAAGCAAGTATACCTTCGTACTTTGCAAATCTACAGCTGCCGTTTAATCTGTATATTCGATCGTCACCTCTGTTTATCGTGGTATTGTAAACACACCACCTCGTGAACTCAGTCATTGCCAGCGGGTCCAGTCGGATAACGAACTTTGCCACTGCACATATCCAATGTTCCAGTTTCAATGTCCTATTGTTCGCTGTAACGTTCAAGATAACAATTTCAAACCAACCGGTTTGCAAGTTTACTTCGTGTTCCAGTCTACAGCACAACGTTTGCAAGATTCTTTCAAGTTTCAAGTCTATGCCACGGCGATATCAAGTTACTTTGTACCAAGTCTTCACAGCGTTTCAAGATCTACACAGTTCATGATGCCCATCTGACGGAGACCGTGTACTGTTCACATTTTATCCGTGCTTCACTTGTATTGAGGGACAGTGTTGTACCAATGTTGACGCCTTTTTCCGGACTTGCATCTGATCGGATTACGATAAGATAAGTGCCTGTTAATACACTCTTGTATCTTTGCCGTGGCGTAAGCCTTTTTGATATCTATGTTATTCGTTTTCTTTGTTTCTATATCTTTGTACACATCTGTTGTTAACGACACATGTCATTGGAAAATGACCGCTCAGCAGATATTTCTATAGGTTTTGCTTACATTTCTCAAGCAGTGAAATTTCCGGCCTGAGTTTACTCACCGATGTGGTTCACTGCCTGTTTAGTGTGACCTAAATTGTTTAGCTGTGCTGCTTCGTCCTGCTAATTATCAGTTCTTGTTGTGTGCTGGTTTTGTTTTTCTTCTCCTTAGTTGACAACCATTCTGTTCGTGATGCTAGTCTAACCTTCTATCACTTGTTTACATTTATATGTACATTGTTACAGGTCCTGTCCTGTATTTTTTTTAAGCAGTAAGTCGGTTCTAATTGTTGTTTTTCCTTAGTTTCCCATTTGCATTCTTTTTCGTTTACTTGCTGCTGTTATTACATTGCCTTGGTCACTTGTACTTGTCTTTTTGTTTAGTTCCATCAATTCTGTTCTTGTACATTATAATAATTTTTTTTTTCTCTGCTCTCTTTCTCTTTTCCCTCGTATCTTTACTACTGTTGGTCTTTCATACTATACTATTTTGTTATTAATTAGTAATATTAAGAATCTATTTGCATTGATAATATTGCAAAGCGCAAAGCTAGTGAATTGATAGAGACGGACTAATCGAGATACATTTATTACATAATTTATAATATTGATAGTAAGATACTGAAGAAGTAGATAATGGAGTATCAGGAATTTATTACTATGGGCCAAGAATATGGTTATAAGGCGAAGGAATTAATGGACTTTGCCAAAGCGGAATTCAATGCCAAAGAAAATCAAGAAGCCCTAGAGAATAAGAGACAAAGAGATGCATGGTATGAAGAGCGAGAGCTCAGAAAAGCAGAGCTACTTGCAGAAGAGAACAAAAGGATTGCAGAAGCAACGAAACTTGCTCATGAAAAAGAATTAGAAGAAAAAAAGTTGGAAAGACAATTTGAGGAGAAAAAGATTCAACAAGCTGCAGAAGCAATGAAACTTGCTCATGAAAAAGAATTAGAAGAAAAAAAGTTGGAAAGACAATTTGAGGAGAAAAAGATTCAACAAGCTGCAGAAGCAATGAAACTTGCTCATGAAAAAGAATTAGAAGAGAGAAAGCTTGCACATGAAGAAAAAATGGCGACTTTACGTATTGAAGAACAAAAAGTCCAACATCAGAATAGACAAAATGATGACTCTGAACGTAGAGGTTCCTCTAGCAACAACGATAGCGGTTTTGTTAAATTTCGTTTGCCTGACTTTAAGCCAGAAATAGACGATATTTCGTCCTTCCTACAACGCTATGAAAATGTTTGTGAAGAAAATAAGCTTGATAGATCACATTGGTGTACAAGATTGATGGATTTCATGAGTGGTGAATCCTTGACTGCTCTGTGCCAATTGGACGGGCCGAATAGACGCAATTATGATGCTGCTAAAACGTTATTATTAAAACTTCATCAGTTAGACGCTGAAGGTTATCGTATGAAGTTCAAACATATGATTCCTGAAACGGGTAAAGATTTTACACAGTTTGTAGCTGCAACTCGTCTAACATTTAATAGATGGATACAACTTTCCGGCATTGAAGAGAATTATGAGGGCCTTAAGGACTTGTTATTGCGAGACAAAGTCTTGTCTTCCGTGAGTAGACCACTGCGAGAATATCTACAGGAAAGGAAGCCGTCAAGTTTGAGTTCAATGGAGGAATTATGTAGGCAATATTGTATTGCACATCCGGGAGTTTGTGTCAGTAACAACAATATTAAGGAAGCTTTACCTGTTGCCGCAGCTACAACTTGGAACCACAACAATTATAGACAAAGATCCTACAGTTGTGATGGGAATTTCAAACCAAACAAATTCAATAACTCACAACCATATAGAGGTAGACAACCATATAGAAACTATTCACCCCAAAACAGAGGTAATTTCCAACAAAACTCAGGAGAAAGAAGGAATGATAATTTTGGAAACTATAATAAGAATTGGAATAACTGGGGACCCAATATCCAAAATTATTCACATCGTAATAGGTCACTAGACTACAGAAATCAAGGAAACAACAATAGGAACCAAAGAAATAATGACGGGAGTCAAAATAACTCTTTTTACAATCAGAGACATAGATCACGCTCTAGAAATAATGCAAATTCGAACTACCATGCGAACTCAGCAAATACTACTGCTACACCTGAGAACGCGCAAGACAACAATGTTGTTAATCATTCAGCTTCATGTTGTTCGTTTGACTTTGATACTGCTTCACAGTGTCCAGATTGCCAAACTCTATTCCAGTCTAATGTGACTTCCTTGTTAAAATGTGGTCATCCGCTCCCAGCAGTTACTGCTTCATCAGCACATGATGGCACAGGAGTACTACAGCTTCATAAAGGTTTATTGAATGGCACTCAAGTTTCAGTACTCCGTGATTCTGGTTGCACGACTGTCGGAGTGAGACAGTCATTAGTACATCCGTCTCATGCAACGGGTGACTTTGTTAAATGTGTAACTTTCGGCGGTACAGTGGAATTTTATCCCACAGCCGTGGTGGATATTCACTCACCATTTTTTACAGGCAAGGTTAAAGTGTGTTTGTTAAGGAATCCAATAGCGGATGTCACACTTGGCCGGATACACGGCAGCAATGATTGCTCACCCGAAGAAATTGTTCAATGGGAACGTCAAAATTTATCAACTGCTGCTGCAGTTACTACGCGTGCCCAGGCCAAGGCACAAAAGGAAAATGATGATACCGGTCCTGGAACTCAGGACGATTTTCACGTTCACTCTGAGATAGACAAACAATCCTTTATCAAACTTCAAAGAGAAGACAACTCTTTGAAGAAATTCTTTAGATTAGTCAAAGATAATGATTACGTTAATGATAGTTTGTCACCAAAACAGTGGTACACACTTAAAAATGATGTATTGGTTAGGAATTTTAAAGATTCATCTTTAATCAGACATCAGGTGATGGTTCCCCAAAAACTTCGTCTGTACATTCTACAACATGCACACGATTCGCACTGTGCTGGCCATATGGGCTACTCTAGGACGCGATCCAGAGTTTTGTCCTCTTTCTTTTGGCCGGGAATTTCCATATATTGTCGCTCTTGCGTTATTTGTCAAGAGGTAAAATCAAGAGGAGCCTATCATACGGCCCCGATTCAGGCGTGTGATATACCTATACGCCCCTTTGAGAAAATGGCCGTAGATATTATCGGTCCTTTACCTGTTATGTCCGCTAGAGGACACAGGTATGTGCTCACATGTATCGACATGTGCACTCGATGGCCCGAGGCCATCCCTCTTAAGAACATCACCACTAATGACGTTGCTGATGCCCTTTTCTTGATTTTTTCTAGACTTGGTTTTCCTCGAAAACTTCTTTCAGATCGAGGTACCCAATTTGTATCTGACACTATGACTGCTGTTATGAAACGCCTCAATATCGACAGGTCTCTCAGTAGTGTTTACCATGCGATGAGCAATGGCATGGTGGAACGTCTTAACCGGACGTTAAAGCAGTTATTGGGCAAAGTTACAGTGAAATATCCTCAAGATTGGGACAGGGTTTACCCGCCGTGCTGTTCGCATACCGTGAGGTAGCGAATGAACAGACCGGTTTCTCGCCTTTTGAGCTTGTGTTTGGAGCTCAACCTCGAGGTCCCATGTCACTTATTAAGGACCTGCTCATAGACTCAGAGATGACTGAGGACATCCAGTCATCATATGAATACGTCGTTAACCTCCAGCGTAACATTATAGATGCATGCCAACTGGCTACAGCTTCTTCCGAGGCTGCTAAAGCAAGATCACGCCAGTTCCAAAATCGCAACAGACGATTACGTCAACTATTGCCTGGCGATGAAGCTTTTGTATTGCTTCCAAGGAAAGAAAATAGACTTTTAATTGCTTGGAATGGTCCATATAAAGTGTTGTCACGCATTTCTGATGTTGACTACATTTTAGAGATAAAAGGGAAAAGGAAGACCTTTCACATAAACATGCTTAAAGAATTCCACACTAGACCGGAACATCTTCAAGCCATCTTTCAAGCAGTTGATGACCACCCTAGACCTGGTACTCACTACTCTGCGTTATCAGTAATTCAGGAGGAAGAATCGGCTTTTCCTGATGTTCCCATGAACTTACCTGTCGTTCCTCTCCAATCGACTGAGACATGGAAGGATATTGCTATTTGTCCAGCTTTGTCTTCTGAACAACATTCCCAAGTCTCTAATCTTCTAGAATCCTTTCCAGACATCCTCACAGACATCCCAGGGCGTACATCAGTCATTTCGCATGACATCACCCTTACAGATTATCGACCAATTCGTCTACGCCCCTATCCTATCCCTATTCACTACCAGCACCAAGTGGAAGAAGAATTAAAACAAATGCTTAATTTAGGAATTATAGAACCTTCCAGTGCCCCTTACTCATCACCTATGGTCATCGTTCGTAAGAAAGACAAAAATATCAGATTGTGTGTAGATTACCGGAAGCTGAATAACATCACAGTCTTCGATGCTGAACCCTTACCCCTACTTGAAAATCTTTTGTCTCGTCTCGCCAAGTCTCTTTTCTTTACTAAAATTGACCTTACCAAGGGATACTGGCAAGTTCCCTTGACTGACAGAGCTAAACCACTCACTGCCTTTGCTACACAACAGGGTCTTTATCAGTGGAACGTAATGCCATTCGGACTTATGAACGCCCCGGCAACGTTTGTCCGTATGATGAGAAAAATTCTCTCTCATCGGTCCGATATAATCACATATATAGACGACATCTGTCTATTCAGTTCCACTTGGGAGGAGCACTTCTTAGGTTTACATTCTCTTCTGGATACTTTACTTCTCCATCACCTAACAGCCAAGCCCTCAAAGATCTTTATTGCCTTTGAGGAAATTTCATTCTTGGGACATAAGGTGGGTCACGGTTTTCTTCAGACCGTGTCACATAATGTTTCCAAAATCCTAAAATTATCTGTGCCCACTACTAAGAAGCAAGTTCGTAGTCTTCTCGGCTTGATTCAGTATTATAGTAAATTTATACCAAACTTGTCTTCAATCACTGCAGACCTCTCTGCCTTGCTTAAAAAAGGCTTACCAAACCACGTGCACTGGACACCAGAGTGCCAGGCTGCGTTAAATTATGTTCAAAATATTTTTTCTGTGCCACCAATTTTGAGGTTACCAGATACAAATCTGACTTATTATCTCCGCACAGATGCTAGTTCAAAAGGTATCGGCGCATCACTGATGCAAGAGTTCGAGGGAAGATTACATCCAACCCTCTACATATCCAGAAAGCTCAATGAAGTAGAAAGAAAGTACCCAGTGATAGAAAGAGAGTTGCTGGCTGTTATCTGGGCGGTAGTCAAGCTAGAGCGGTATTTGTTGGGCGCCCCTTTCATCATACAATCAGACCAGAAATCCCTTTCCTCATTGAAGAAGGCGAATCACAAGAACCCAAAACTAGCCCATTTCGCCATCCTGCTTCAACCTTTTCAGTATGAAATCGAGGCAATACCAGGTGCTGCAAATGTGGTCGCAGATGCTTTATCGAGATGCCCACAGCTCGAACTTGAAGATTCATATTGATTTAGTTAATTGACTTTATATTATACATGTGTGAAGCCATGGTGTTTATCCACTACTAGTCATTATGACAAAGGACGATGAATACATGAACACTAAGAGGATTTTCAAACCATCCATATTAACATTTGTGATTTATACGACTTGGAGATAATCATTATTCACTTTAGCAAGCGGTACATTGAATAGTGTTATTCTACTTACAGACACGAACAATTTGCAACTACAATATCATTTTATTATTCTGGAATGCACATTCACATTAATTAAGATTGCTATATTATGCTACAAATCTAGTCCTGACATGGATAGTTTGGAGTATTCTTATATTATTGCAAGTTTGATTTGGACATTACTTGTCTTGCCAACGTACAAAAGGTACTTAGAGTAGAATAATTAAGTAATGTAATAATTGTGTTAATTAGTTATACTTGCATTCTTCTCTATTTTTTTCCCCTCTCTTCTTTCTCTTTTTGTGAGATATTCATGTACTTTAGTTACATTAATTTCATATCGCATTGCTTCATATCTTATTTGATTTGTCATGTGTGAATTGCGTTTAAGCTTAATTTTAGGATTTTTGACAGCATTGTTACTTGGAGATATAACCTTCTAAATTATTTTTTTTTAAATTATTATTCATGCATTTTTGAATTTTTGATTTGGATTTTTTGTTTTTATTTATTTTATATATCTCATACCATTTTCATATATGCATGCTATTTCTTTGATAGGTTTATTGTAAACTCACAGTGATCATACATTTAGGTAATTTTTTTTGTTTTTTTTGTTACATCATTGGAATATTGACTGTATATGACTTGTTACTTATGGACATATGACTATTTACGACTGATGACAAATTCATCTAGCATGTTATTTATTGATAAGTTACATTATGCAGACTGACTGCGACTAGATTATTTTCGATGTGGCCCAATATTTGTGATATAATCAATTTTGGCCGCTATTTCCGTATAGGAAATATTTGAATTGGAAAAAAAACAAATAAATTTGGTTTTTTTACACCGCGAAGGGGGTGATATGTTAAGGATAGATTTGGGGTGCAGTCAAAATAGTAAGGCATGCTACTACACGCTAGCACATTTCCATTTTTATGTGAGGAATTGTGTTTGCCTGTAGGCAAACTACGGTTTGCACGAGGCGTTCACCCGTGATGAGCGACGGTCAACTAGTGACGTTTTCTGTCACATGTCGTGGCGTTCAGTGTGTTAATTAATGGGGCTTCCGTCTTTGTGTTTGCGTCCAAGAGAGGTGTAATTTTTCGAGCTCCGGGATAATGGAGCGTGATTTATAAATATATATTGTGGCATTGTTGATTCTCGGAGGCTGCCACGTTATGTGCAAGATGGTTCATAAACGTATCTAGAAGTTCATATCATAGTTTACTACAAGTGTAACTTTGCGATAGGAGGCAACTAATATTTGGTTTGCCCTGATTTCTTCTGCCGCATTACTTTGGTTTTCGTGGATTACCGAACCTTTAGTACAACGGCCAGAATTGAGTGGAGATGAGAGTAGTGCATCATTATTATATTATATTGCCACTTAAAGATGCCTAACGTTTGAACCTTATTGACGGACCAGAGATAATCTACTACGCTTATCCATTGCCATGTACTTTTGATGTTTTGATGGACCATTGTGAAGTGACTTTGTTTATTAAATGTCAACCATGTTTTCCCGTGGACCTGTTCACCTACCGGCTTTGTTATGTGTACTGACAATATTTGTCCTGAATGAACACCTGCTATCATTCGTGTATCCATGCATGATCCTCTAATTTATCCCAACGTAACAGTAATCCAAGATTTACGACTTGTGTTTTTATTCGGATCACCTTTCGTTGCAAGAATGAAAAATTTCTTCAGAGTGGGATCATCTTCTTGCTGTTTTATAAACGAGTCACGAGAAATTACCATGGGATCATCTTGTTTATGCTCTTCATTATCTTCAGTAGATGAAGTTTGAGGCATATTAAGAGCCTGAGCTCTAGTGACTACAGCGTTAGCAATCTGCATGTTTTGCTTTTCCCACGCGGAAATTTGTTTCGGAGTGCATTCTTTGACTCCATGAATGCGACCGATGATAAGGTCGGCGATCGGATTCGGAAGAAGACATGCGTGTACATCTCCTGTAAAGAAAGGAGTAGCAATCCTAATGATAGCAGTAGAGTATTTCTCTAATGTGCCGCCAAATGTTACACATTTGACTACTTGTCCAGTGGCACGGGAAGGATCTACGAGTGACTGCCTAACACCAATTGTGGTGCATCCAGAATCAAATAGAATGGAGACTGGATTGTTATTCACTAAACCCTTATGTAGGACAAGAGAGCCTCTTCCATCATGCGCGACTGACGCAGGAAGAGCAGGAAGAGGATGGCCGCAGCTTAAAGTAGACACTGTGGTTGGCTCAAATAATGTTTTGCATTGGGGGCACTGAGATGCTCTCCCAAAATCAAAAGCAGAACATGCCATATTACTAGCGTCATTATTATCTTTACTCTGTTTATAGGCTTCATGAGACTCTTGTTGTGCAGAGTTTGCCTGAAAACGTTGTTTATGTCTTCTGTTTTGAGATCTACCTCGGTTATTATTACCTTTGTAGTTATTGTTACCTCTATTGTAACCCCTATTTGGGTTTGAGTCGTAGTTTTCTTGGTTACCATTATCATATTCATTATAATGAGTATCTCTATAATTATGATCTTGTTGACTCCAAGACAGATAACTCGGATAGTTTCTATAATTACTTCCTCTACGGAAATTCCTATAATTATTACCACCCCTGTGTCGAGAGCTATCAGCTCGTCTCCAGTTCTTTGAAGAAGAACCCTGAAATGATTGGTTACCTTGGTTTTGATAACTATTATGGTTACCTTTTTTTTCAAATCTGTTTTGAGGTCCCTGAAATCTGTGTGAATAATTGGGATTGTATGGTGTTGCTGAAGCAACTGGCATACTCTCCTTAATCTTAGCGTTGCCAAAAGTCACGTCGGGGTGTGCAGTGACATATTGGGAACAATATTCTTCCATTTCCTTTAGTGATTTGGGTTTACGCTCATGTATAAATTCAAGGAATGGTTTGTTAACACATGACATAATCTTATCTCTGAGCAACAAATCCATAAGTCCTTCATAAGTTTTTTCTGTTTTGGAAAGCTCAATCCAACGATCAAATGTGAGACGTGCCTTTGCAATGAATTCTGAGAATTCTACACCTGTCTCAGGCACCATCGTCTTAAACAAAAGGCGATAGCCTTCCTCACTTAGCTGGTATTTTTTTATCAAAGCCGCCCTAATGACATCATAATTATCCTTATCTGCTTCTCCTACAAGGCATAATCTAGTCAGAGATTCACCTTTCAAGTTTTCTGCTAATTGGTTAGCATATTGTGATTTATCCACATTATGAGTATGACAAGAACGTTCAAATCTATCCAGCCAGAATGTAATATCGTCACTGGACTGATTGAACGGTGGCACCTTAACCTTGTAAGTAGAAGGTTTACCATTACGATTAGATGCCTGATTAACATTACTCATAAATGTCAATCTTAATTTCTCTAACTCAAATTCATGTTCTCTTATTGCTTTTTTTTCTTCAGCTTCTCTGTCTAGTCTTTTTTGTTCTGCAGCAGCTTCATCTTTTCTTTTTTCTTTTTCCATTTCCATCTGGAATCTTTTTTCCTCAGTCTGTATCTGCAATTTCTTTAGTTCAGCAGCAGCAGTAGCTTCTAATTTTTTCTCTTCAGCTTCTCTTTGCAATTTTCTCTCCTCTGCAGCAGTAGTTTTTCTTTCTTCTGCAGCTAATGCTTTGTCATATTGAGCAATTGCAAATTGTTCTAATTCCATACCAGTCTTATCAAGGGATTTCCCTTGTGCAATGAAGTATTCTAATGTAGACATGATGTCTAACAATAATACTAATTACCTGAAACAATAATAATACCACAAGTTCTTAATGACTTGATTAATCAGTACACTATCTCAATCTCAGTGGGTCACAAGCCTTAATAAGGTCTTGTATAATTTCTTGTATACCACTAATAATAATAAAGTACTGGTTTATAACATAATCCAAGTGCAGTGCACAAGCAATAGTGTCTTATGAAATATACCTATATAAAACATATGTCAACCAACAGCATACATAAAGCACAAATAAGACTGACAATATGAAAACATTTGCAGAAATCAAATAAATCAAATAGGGAAATCAATGAAAATAATCACTGAATCTGCAAGGAATAACAACACAAATGACATCACAGTATATAAATATAAATTGTGTATACAACTAAATAAAAGGAAAGGGGAGACCTACAAATACAAACAAATCGAACAAAACTAAAGAACAGAAAAATGTTACAAAAACAATGATGGGTACAGGTCGTCACAGCTAACACAAATAGCAACTAGTTGTTGCAAGCAAATTTCCAATTAAGGAAATTGCACCTACAGAAAACGCTCACAACGGACCCTCTATGACGTGGGATGTTCTGTTGAGAGACACCGCCCAACCTAAACACAACCAGCTGACATATAAACTAATATAGTATACAAACAAATAACATATAATCATAAATGCATATATCATGTGTGTAATATATAAAGCACTGTGTTGCAGATAGGATGTTCAGTTATACATTAAATAATGAAATGTGTTGGAAAGAGTTTCAGTTCAGAAATATAATGGCACAGTTTCTGAATAAACAAAATAAACTGCCACTTTAATCAATACTAGATTTATGATTTAATCTATTATATGATATGAGCATCAGAAGGTCCAGCGATGAAATTTATGCACTTATGTTCAACAATACTGCAACAATAGAACAGTTTATGGCCTTCAAAGTATCAGCTCTGCACTGCCAAAAATGTCAACAAACATTGACCCATATTCACTTTACTTGTTAGGATCGGTCAAGCTGACATCGCCTGTATAGTTGTAAACTTGTATACCGGTGTTCATGCGTGTCGTATCAGCCACAGGAAATGGTCTGGTATCGGTAGTCTGTTGAATTCTCAACTTCTGCGAGGTCAAACCCAGAAAGCTGGTCCACCAGTGTTAAATAGCGTGTTAAATAGATGTATTGGGTTGTTGTTATCTATTTATTTTTTCCTGCTGACATCACTTGTGTACAGGACCACGGTGTTAAGAGGATGTTTGGAAGCTCCAGTGTTAAATGCTGTATCATTCATCAGTGTTGCTCGTGGTTTGAGTATGGAATGTCAACTCGACCTACGCAGTGGTGTGTAGACATAGAGTGAGAGTATAATATGCGAATGATAAGAAGAGTTCGTGGTGTTGACAAATGGTCTTTTTCTTTCACTCATGTATGGCTGGAAGTCATCGACACCAACGACTGTGTACCTTTGCTACAGTTTAATTGGACGTACACACTCGACAGCACAGATACAGTGGCAAATGACAGGTTGGCTTAATACATCATGGTACAGTGGATAAATGGTCTTGCAATGATACATGGGCACTCATGTTGACTAATAGCACAATGGAGTATCAGTAGATAAGCACTCCGTATTGCCCATATATATATCATCTGAGTTTACTGACAAAGCACGTCAGTTTATAAACAATGTTCAAGATGGCTTCTAGACCTAACCTCGACTAGCGAAGATTCTTTTATGTAAAGTTCAGCACATATTTTCATATATAATATTGAACCACTAATAATGGGTTCTCATTCTGTAGCAGTGATCTCTGGACTCATCAAGCGATAATACGGGGCATCCCTTTCTCTTCTTGATAGTCCTTAAATATGTGTATACAAGATGGCTGCTGTCGTGAGCTGTCACTCACTTTAGGATACAAACTGGAATCTGTATCAAAGTTAATCCTACATTAAATGTTCTCATTGCTCTGTAGATTCTATCATGATGCAATTGACTTCATCATACAATATGGTGCTGCTAGAAATGAATGTCATCTTCATCTAGTTAAATATTCCCTCAGACGTACAAATCGTGCGTCTGCTTATCGAAAACGATGGCTTCGTAAGAGTTCATAAGAAATGCTTTCTTTACCTTAGCATAAGAAATATGATTCTGCCACTCCTTGGCAATAAGAATAAACACTGGGGTAAAGCATACAGGATAGGTCTAAACGTCTATCACTTTCCCCATCAATCTTGAGATCACTTTTTTCCGGCGACAAGCCGATACAGAAACACAACAGCGCCCATCAAGGCGGAGCCAAAACACAACTCACTAGCGACACATCCGCTGGACAGCCTTTGACCTTTCTAGCGACAAAGAACATATAGTTCGACTTAGATATGTAAAGATATACAGATATAAGACCGACTCGTCCTACCTAGACAAACAATACCCATAAATTCAGGCCATAGATATTCTGAAGCAAGAACAATCTATTTCTACCCAAACAAAGAATAAATCGTAGTAAAACTAGATTCATCCGCGGAGTTCGATCGAAAGTGGCGAAACTCCTTTCAAGGGAAGTAACTCAATAATGACTTTTCCTTAAGCACTAAAAAGTATCTATTTTGTTTACAAAATATTTGCGAACATAACAAGCATACAAATGTATTATATTGCAAGATATCAAAGACTGCACGTAACACCGGTCCTAAAAAATGCCGTGCAGAAGTCGGATGTGTCGACCGAAAGGTGCAGATATCACAGCTACGTTGTAAACAGACACAACGCAACCACCGTCCTTTTCAGGGCGAACGAGGAAGAAGAAAGAAGAAGAATACGTTCAAGGAAAGCATGGTCAGCTTGAGGCTGTTGGTATCTCCGTAGAACTTTTCCAGGAATTGTACTGGATACGGCCATATGTGCTTTCTCTGTTCCACATATGTTGGGCATCTTTGAAGCAGATGTTCAGCGGTCATTTTAGAGGTGCCACAGTTAAACTCATCGGTAGTTCCTATCTTTAGCTTCTTGAATAGATGGTATCCCAATCTGTTGTGGCCTGTGCGAAGTCTGAAGATTACCTCTTGTTCACTTCTGCTAACCTGGTAATATGAACCTTCTTGTTTTTGGTGAGGAAAAAAGGAATGAATGTGATGACTTTATTTGCTCATTAATTACCTATTTACTCTTAACCAATACTTACTAATTTGCTTTGCAGGCCCAGTGAAGGCAACGGTAGTCCATTCCAGTTTGATCTTGGTAAAGAGAATATGGTGAGCTCATTCATTCATTACCTTTTAACTCCCTAAGGAGCATAAGCCTTCAACACATTCATGCCAAGCCTTCCTGTCATGTGCCAACCATTCAAGGTTTCTCAATATCTTCCCTATACCCATCATATCTGTCTCCAGTTCCTTTCTCCGTGTGTTATTCTCCCTCTACCTCTCTTACTCTGGGGGTTTCAGAGCAAGGACTATCTTGTTGTGCTATCCATTGATGATCTTATATCATTTCAATCCTTCTGTTCAACACAAGCACCAATTTATGAAAGTCGAGAGAACTTCTTGGTTGTTGTTTTTGTTGTTTTCCATGATTCAGAGCCATACAATAAAATAGTACACACTTGACATCTGAGTTGAAGATTCTCATTCTTTGTATTGGACTTGCAGAATATTTTATTATAGTTAAATTTTTGTGATGGAGACAATGATTATCCTAATCTGTTTTCATTTTTTGTCGGATAACATTGATATGGAAGTTACACAATAGTTCTTTTCAGTTAAAGGGATTAAATTTTAATCTTTGTGTTATAGTTTGGTTTTAAGGACCATCTTCATTGCACACAGACAACTCCATCAGTGCTCCAATCTCCTCCCTTAGATCACACAATGAGGATCTCAGCACAGTGCATGAACTTTGTAGATACAGGCAAGGATCCCAATGTGTGTATACAGGAATCATACATTCTATAAATATTTTTATCGCGGGTAGGTTTTTTCCTAATTTTTGTAAATTTTGCCAGGGCAGCGGCTATATGGCCTACTCTTTACGATTTCCAACTGCCGAGGGATTGTTAACATGCGTTGCTTGCACATGGGACCTCCTATTTTTTCGCCCTCATCTGAGAAGGCTAAGCATTGGATCTCACTCACTACCCAGGAGATCAGGGGGGAGTATGACATCATTAGGACCTACTGGTTCTGAAAAAAATTTCCGTTATTTATGTTATAAAATATGATTATTGCATTTAGTTTCATAAGATCACTAATGTGGAACTGATGACAAGAACTAGACAGGCGCCAGTGGAATAATAAATGAGAAGACGACGCTGGTGATGGATTGGAGAAACATTTAGGAAACTTGTTGATAAGGCGGTCCTTGTTCTTGAATCCCCAGAGTGAGAGAGGTAGAAGGAGACTAAAGTTCACGTGGAGAAGAAAGCTGGAGACAAATATGAAAAGGATGAAGAAGCCCATGGAAAGACCTTGAGTAGATGGCATGAAACAGGAAGGCTTGGCATATGTTTGTTGAAGACTGATGCTCCTTGAGGACGTTATGAGTTTTGATGATTATAATTTCATCTCTCTGTTCTTTTCATTATTTTATTTTTTTTAAATTTAAGATGTTTTCTACTATCTTTTGTGTAGCACGCTCCTTTCAGCCATTTACCATATACATGGAATGTTGGTTATATCAGGATGTTATTTTCATTTAGTGTGCTATTTTCAATATTGTGTTTATTATTTGTTCTGTATTGTATTATTCCTCACGATGAGGTTTTTACTTTTTTGGTTAATAGTTCAGTTTGTTGTGTTGTTCAGAAGCATACTTGTGTCTATACCGGCATGAATTTAATACTGGTTTGGGGTTTATTTACATACTTTTTCTACTGGGTTGTGTTAATCCTTTCGGATGACTTTGCTTTTTTTACTACAGTTAGCATTGAAAGGTAATTACAAGTTTACTTTCAGAGTATACATATATTTTTTTCATTCCTCCTGTCATCTTTTAAATTGTTGCTTTTGTTTTTGCGATATGTTGTTTGACTAATTTTTGTAGTGCTTGTGGGAGCTTGATGCGCATTAAATTTTTCTACATTTAGATCTGTTATGCAGTTTGTACAGTAATCTTTTACATGCTTTAATTACCATTCCTGCTGGTATAGTTGATTGCATCTCTCCACAATATCCTGTTGCTAGTGCTGTTGATCGGTTCTTTTGTTGACTTCTTGTGATGCCACAGTGTTAAACTGTCGAGTATCTTACCTCTTTTTCATCCTCTATTTTTCTGTTGTCTCAATGTACTCCAGCTTTCCTCTTCTCGTAATATGTCCAAAGAAAGTGGATTGATTCCTTCTGATATGAGTAATATGCTTCCTTTGCACACATATTTGATGTTTAACTATGGCTGCTAAGCTCCTTGCTCTTTTGCAGCCAATACCAAGTTGCCGTTCTGAAACGTGCTGAGTTGAAGTTATGAGCTCCAGTTTCTCCATTTTGGCTTGCTTTTAAAGGATCATCACATCTGGTCCCAAGCTAGGAGGAAGAAGTGTGTGACATACTGTGCATTCCCCGCCATCTAAGGGACTTTTCAAATATGCAGAGCTAAAATACTGTGCTCTGGTTCTGGGCTCTCCCAAGGAATTGTCACATCCTGCACAGAGCCACTTCTCAGCTCCCCCTGTCTGTCACTGGGTCCATAGTGAGATCCTCCTGCATGCAGGCAACCAGATAAAAGTCAGAGTTACATCTGGGGTTCAAGTGACTCTTCCAATCTTAGTGTGCAATGTGTTTGCACACGTGTACTTAGCTTCCTTCATGCATAAATAATACGCTTCCTTTTGCATATGACTAATTAGCTTCTTTTGCACACTGGCCTCTGTCAGAACATTTTTCTTTCTGATATAGAATGACATTACATGAAGAGATATTACTCATCTCTGTGTCATAGAACATAAGTAATCCTTGTCAATTTCACTCTGATAATGATCTTCTTCTCCAGTATCATGCCTTTGTGGCATAAGTGATCATGTCTCTCCACAACTTCCTAGAACATTCTATATCACAGAATGCTTATGCAGGAATTACCAGATCATCATTCTGCCTGTGGAAAAAAAATCACAGTTTCGTCTGCTTAGCTTTGTTAGTCCTCTTCTGTTCACCCCTGGTGCACCTTTCTTCTAAAATTAAGTATTCAGCTTTTTTATTTTTTTTCTCATGTGATTTTATTTTATTTATTTATTTCTTTTTTTAACGTACGCCTGTTATTACTCAAGGTGAAATCTCAGGTTAGTATGTCTAACCTGAGACTGATTTTACATGAGTATCCTATTTTCCCTGTACCTTGACAGGTGCCCTCTTGCCATTCAGGCAGATACTTGCTGTCTTCCGAGAGTACCCATTAGAGCTGGGTCATCTCAGGAGCCGTTCAGGTTAATGCAGTCCCTGGTCGAAAACAGTTCTTAAAATGTTCTCGCCAACGCTCGAATTAATCCAGTCCAACTACTTCAACTATCCTTGCCCGGTCTTGAATCTGGATCACCCGATCGCCAGCGCAGTGTGGTAACCATTACACCAGTGCGGCTCCCATGATTTTATTAAATGTAGATAATACATGTCGACTATATGAGCTGGAGTTAAAAAACAAAACAAAATGTTGACAAGAACCAGACAAGCGCCGGTGGGAAAAAGAGATGAGAAGAACACACTGGAGATGGATATGATACACATTGAGGAAACCTGTTGATAGCATATGCACCAGGCAGTCCTTGCTCTGAAAGACCAAAGAACACATGGAAAAGAGATCTGTAGACACATGAAAGGGACTTCACCATACTAGGTCCAGCATTGAGAGGTGGGGTGACCAGTTTCCTTCCTCGCTGCCTTTTCCTTCCCTAACTCAAAGAGCAGAGTCAGGTACCCATTTACAGCTGGGTAGACTGGAGCGTGGCGTTACCATGATTCGAACCCAGCACCTTTACCATGAGAGACCAGAACTCTAACCACTCTGTCAATCGGACGCTCTGATTGGAAAAAGGAAACCAAATAACAAGCATGTGATATAAAGGACTCCTACGAATGACAACTGTTGCTACTTTTAATATGCAAAAAAAATTTCAATAAGAGGTTTTGATTGTCTGGCAACCTGTCGTGTACAACAATTGCAATAGAAACCACCACTGTAGACGGCGTGCATGTGCTTGATGAAGGATTCTTAGAGAATTATGCTTGCAATATTGACACCATGCTCCTCAAGGAGCGAATGAGTTAGCGTGGGCTCTCTAAAACCTGCTACAGTGTTGGATCATGCTCCACCGCCAAGCGCTATACAGAGACGGGAGGAGGAGAAGGATTTATGGAGAAAAACTTGACGTCGTTTACAGAAATATGTTGTTGAACAGAACACACATTGACCAAACCAGCTTACAGCATTACATGGCAGTCCATTTTCTGGAATCCGCAGAGTAAGAAAATGGAGACCTAAATGCACATGGAGAAGTAAACTGGGGAGAGATTTAAAAGGGGTAAATGGAAATGGCAAGATATTTAACTAATGGCACAAGGCACTTTTGCTCCATAGGGGGCTGAAGTACAGTGTTGATGATGATGTGGAAGAAAGCATGAAGGCTGATTTAAAAACAAAAACAAAACAACTCAATCACTTGAATGAAAGCAAGGCACGCTGGGGGTCAGAGTGGCTAAGAGGTATGACATCTGCCTCGAATTCTGAAGGTACCAGGTTTCATTCCCAGTAGAGGGAATATAATTTATGAACATTTTTTCAGAACCAGTGGTCCTAATGATGTCATACTCCTCCCTGGTCTCCTGGGTAGTGAGATCGGATGCCTAGCCTTCTCGGATAAGGGCGGAAAAATAGGAGGTCCCATGTGCAAGATGCGCACATTAAAAATCCCACGGCAGCTGGAAATCATAAAGAGAAGGCCATAATGCCACTGCTCTGACAAAATTTAAAAATGAGAAACTTGTCCACCACAAAAAATATTTATAAAATGTGTGATTCCTATATACACACATTGGGATCCCTGCCGGTGCTACGGAGTTCGTGCCCTGTGCTGAGATCCTCCTTGTGTGATCTAAGGGAGGAAATCGGAGCCCTGATGGAGTCGTCCATGTGCAATGAAGATAGTCTTTAAAACCAAACCAGAAGGCACACTGGAGAACTACAACCTGTGCTCCTCCTCCAGGACTTTAAAGGTAGATTTTGGGTCCATGCACAAGACAACTTGCATAGAATAGGAGGATTAAATTGGTATGACAAGATCACTAATGTGAAACTATTGACAGGAACCAAACAAGTGCCAGTGGGACAAGAGATGAGAATAAGATGATCATGATGGATAGGACACACACTGAGGAAACCTGTGGAAAGCATTACAAAGTAGTCCTTGTTCTAGAACTCCCAGGGTAAGAGACGCAGGGGTAGATCAAGAAACACATGGAGATTAGAATTGAAAATGGTGAGGAAGAAGTGGAAAGAACATGAGCTGATGGCAAGTGACAGGAAGACTTGGTGTGGCGAGGTGATATATCAAATGTGAATTTGGAAAGCACAGGCTTCCAGATTTAGTGCACAATTGTAGTGAGATGCAGGTATGGTAGAATAGACAGAATCAATGATTGTGATTCTCTTTGCGTGGCATTTAACAACCAAGATAACAGGTTACTAAGAGACCTCAATCTTTGTTGTCACCTCCACTCTTGTTTTGGTTGAAGACACGCTCTCTCTCTCTCTCTATTTCCTGATTATACAGATAGAGAGGACACAGAAAAACGGGGGAAAATTGCTTGTCTGGTATCAATATTTTGTCTCGATTTAATAAATATCTAATGTTGCCCCAGCTATGCTTCTGAAGTCGTCTCATTGATTGTGCATGTGACCACAAGTAGCGGCAAAAGTAGCCTGTGACAAAGACGTCGGAAACTTTGATGCGACAAGATAAAAGAGTTCCTATCTCTCAGCTAACGAGAAGATTTCTACGGCACAGCCGAGCCTCAGTTGCTCCTAGCGAGCAAGTGGACAAAAAAAGCGTTGCGCAACCAGTCGTCTTACTTCATTCGTCGATTTAAAATGGCCATAGGGACATCTAGCCGGCTGACATTATAGACTATTTTGTCTGCTAATGTAGAAGAAACAAGAGAACACGTGTGGGGGCGTCCTCTAGCTGCTGTCAGAATGAGAACTGACAAGCAGAAAATGCATGACAATGCACTAAAATGACAAGAAAATTAAAATAGGACATGTACAAAAACAGAGGTAGGCAAAGCGCATGAATTGACAGGCCGGTTGACCGAAAAATTCAAATCAACTCGTCACACTTGACATATGTTTGTTGAAGACCTATGCTCCTTGGGGAGCTAAAGTGTATTCTTTGATTGATTGACAAGAAAACTAGTTCTTATGTTATTCATGAAATTCCTGATCCAACTCCATATGGGTTATAATTTGGGTATGTAGTGTTCTTTATTCTGTTTAGCATATTGCTTTGGTTGTTTTTCTTGTAATGGTTCTTCCAGGCTGCTATTTCTCTGCCATTAGTTGTGGCGTTGCTTAATGTTTATAGTTTATTCCCTTCCCTGTTCATAGGTTTATCTCTCTTTACTCTGTTGTGTTTTGGTGGGTTTGTAGGTTTAGTTTTACTGTACTTTTTCCTGTTTTTTTTTTTCTTTGCATATTACAGTTGAAATTATCTTAAATGTATCTATTGGACGTTTGTTGATTTTAAAAAAAAATTAATAGTTTATTTTACTTCTCATTCTGCATTTGTGTGGTGAATTTTTTTTGTAAGTGTTTTGTTGGCCCATTTTTTTTTCTCATTTGCTCTGGTAGTTAGCTATATGTTAATTCTTGTTTTGATAATATAAAATTTTATTGTGTTGTTTAGCTCCCTGGGTAGGTCAATTTTTAATACAGTTTCTAGCGATGGTGCAGAAGAGAGAGAGAGATAACCTCAGCTATATGTCTAAAATTCTGATGAATAGATGGGGTTATTACAGATGAAGATTAAAACCCCCATGTTGAAAAGAAATGAGTCCTACTGTGGAGATTATTACTTAACACTTCCACTATATATGTTTATTTAAGGTTGTATGACAGCCATGGAAGGGAAGTTGAATTTACCTGCTCCATCAGTATCTGGACGCCCACAACCTTCCAAGAATATCTCAAGCCACAGGAATGAAATCTCTAAGGTAAAGGTAGTCTTATAGCAGATACCAACATTGAGAAGTGAAATCCTGCTATTATGTATAAAAACAGCATTTCATTGTAGCTCTTCCCCTTAGAGGTGTAGGTTTGGTGAGGACTGATGCAGGATCTGGTGACTTGTCCAGTTATTACAATTGGCTAAAGATACTGTCATTTCCACTACGGAGTTGTTGAAGAAATGGGCTACCTCAGGTGGAAGTCCTACAGCAGTTATCTTCCAGTAGGAAGATGCTCCGCCATGTTGGTTTCAGAGAGCAAGTGTGCACTTGGACACACAATTTTATGAATGGAGGCATATCTGGAGTCATCCTTATATGACCACCAGCTATGCACAATGCTATAGTATGTAGATTTGGATGTGAAACTCTGTGAGGCTAATTACATTCTCATTGACTTGAAATCATCCACACAGTTCCAGGGATTCCCCCTGTGGTGAAACATGTTGAGAACCCAGCATTGCACACTAAGCTTGGAGGGTCACTTGAGCCCCAGACATAACTCTGGCTTTTACCTGGTTGCCTGCATGCAGGAGATCTAACTATTATGGACCCCATGAAAGGCAGGGGGAGCTGAGAAGAGGCTTTATGTAAGATTCCTTGGGAGAGCCCAGAACCAGATCACAGAATTTTAGCTCTGCATATTTAAAAAGCCCCCTTGGATGGCGGAGAATGCACAGTATGCCACACACTTCTTCCTCATAGCTTGGGACCAGATGTGATGATCCTTTAAATGCAAGCCAAGACGGAGAAAATGACGCTCAGGACTTCACCTCAACAAGTTTCGGAATTGCAGAAAAGCCACATGAAAAGCCTAGATCTACAGTGTAGATAATACCAAGGAGTCGTCAACTTGGTATTGGCTGCAAAAGAGCAAGAAGCTCAGCAGCCCTAGTTAAACATCAACAACACACAATTTTCTAACCATGAACTGGTTATGATGAACTTGTCTTGTGACTAGTGGAAATCACACCTCAAGAGTCTTTTTTTTTAGTCAATTTTGCCAAAAGCACAGTGTGTTCAACACCTGTGTGTGACATTGCAACTTCTTTCACGAAATTAACAATGCAACTTATAAGTGTTATGCTCAAGAGTATGTGTCAGGAGTTGGAAACTTAATTAGACATTATAGACGTCACATATGGCACACATACTGAAGTTTTACTCCAAGTGGCAAATTCTCCAAGGTCTTTCATCTCAGCGACGAATTACCTACAATTTTCATAATGCTTCCCTAGCTATTTTACTTAGCAAAGTATCAAGGACTTTGTGGAAACCCTATATTTTTTAGTTGGAGTAATTCTCCTCCTCCCCACGCAGGTACATATCATATTGTTCACAATATACACCTTCCATGTTATTTAATTTTGTAATATTTCAAGTTTTTGTGTGAATACTTTGTAGTTTCAGTTGAACTTTCTTAGCTTTTCCATATTGACTTGTGGGACCTCAAGACGCAGCAATAGAGACCGCAGTCAGCGACTCATAGCTTGACTGCCTGCGTCAGGACCAGCGAACCAGAGCTGGTCAAGACCGCACTCCACCTCCACGTGGTGGTCCTGGAAACAGTCTGCAGCTGTGCAGTCTGGCTGAGCGAGTGTGGATCGAAATGGGAAGGCAAACCCGGTCCTAAAAAATGCCGTGCAGAAGTCGGATGTGTCGACCGAAAGGTGCAGATATCACAGCTTAGGAGTAAACAGACACAACGCAACCACCGTCCTTTTCAGGACAAACGAAGAAGAAGAAGAAGATATTGACTTGTGAATACGGTTTATTCTTTATGTTTTTTAAAGCTACAGCTATGTATGTATACCTCTTTGAGACTCTCAGTCCATGCTGTGGAAGGTCAAAAAATGGATGACTATAATTTGAGTGGAGAACATACATAGAAGCCTCAAACCTTCAGGAACAGATGTGGATCTACTATCCTTGGGGTTCTGTAGTCAGCGGCAATGAGAGAACTGACATACTAGCCTTGAGAACGCCTACAGTGGAGACATTGAATGTGGATAAAGGAAAGATACTAAGGTCAATTAACAATCACCTGTTAGAAAAGGACACTGCAGTTGATGAATCAACAAGGCCAAGACCTCAAGAATTTTGGCATCAAACTTAAGAATAGCAGGAATTGATGTAAGAGACATGCATCAGGCATGGATACAACCAATGCTCTATGGAACTATCAGCATTCATACCCTTCAACGTTTGCTGAGGGAGACTGAGCACCCATGGGTTTACCCAGAGTGCAATTATGTTGATTCTGATCAACAATAACCTCTTTGAGTCTACCAGACACCACTCAGCTTACATGGGCATGTAGATTTTAGTAGTCCACAGACTTGATGTTCAAAATTGTCTGCCATTCAGTTGACTGCTTATGATCATTTTTTTTTTTTTTTTGGCCGGGGTAAAAGATTTGGAGCTTCTGATTGACAGAGTGGTTAGAGCGCTGGTCTCTCCTGGCAATGGTGCCGGGTTTGAATGACGGTAGTGACACGCTCCAGTCTTGCAAGCTGTAAATAGGTACCTGACTCTGCTCTTTGAGTTAGGGAAGTAAAAGGCAGCTAGGAAGGGAACTGGTAACTCCACCTCTCGATGCTGGACCTAGTATGGTGAAGTCTCTAACACTTCACTACCCTATGGCAGTATCTGCTGTGCGTGGCTTACTAATTGGACTCATGTTTTCTCTATTGCTAGCAAATATTACTGGAGTCTTTATATACCTTGTAAGTGTGATGTAAATTCATAAAATATTTTATAAGGTACAGGCATATGATACTAGATGGTGAACATAGCCATTTGAATTAGTTGACTGCCTTTTCTATAGTGTTAGTTTTTTTTGTGTGGCTCCAAGTTTCTGCATTGTGGGGCAGCCAGTCCAATGCCCAACCCTTCATAGTCACTTCTTATGAGGTGCAAGGTAGCTTAGTCTGTGCTTTGTTGCCCTTCTGGGCCCAGCAGAAATAAAGAAGGGATGAGGAAGACATGGAAAGAACTTGAGCAGATGGCACAGGACAGGAAGACTTGGCATGTGTTTGTTGAAGGCCTATGCTCCTTGGGGAGATGAGGGACGATAATGATGATTTTCTTCAGTGTTTTTATTTTTTTTATTTTTAAAACAGGCAGAAAAAGCTATGGCAGAACTTGAGACTGGAGTGGTGGTAACATTATTCTTATCAAAGCGTAAGCCTGAGACCTTGACTATTTGTCTGCGCAGAGAGTTGGCCGATCTCGTTTTCTTACTTTCACAACGCTCCAGACCATTTCTTATAGGTATGCATAGTACTTGCCAGGTTTTGTGCATTTGTGTGTGGTGTGCTAAAACGTTTTGCATAGAGAAGGTATTCATGTAAATGCTAGTATTTTTTGTATTAATTTACACTATTTGTAACTGTATAGTCATATCAGTACAGATATCAGTATTGGGGAGTTAAGTGTAGGGCCACTGTGCCTTGGGAGCCGCGGTAGCATAGTGGTTAGTGCACTGGCTTCCTAGCTCAGGGGTCTATGGTTCGATCCCGAGATGATGTGGGATTTTTTTAGGCCGCAAACGGCTCCTGGGTCGACCCAGCCCCAATTGGGTACCAGAGCAACTTCTGGGAAGGTTAAGGCGGCCGGTGTGATGCTGACCACATCACCCCTAGTGTGCCGATGGTCAAGAAAATATGGGCCTAACACCATATTCCCAATATGCCTCAATACCCTTTTTTTACCACTGTGCCTCACCAAGGTAAAGGATCCCGTTTACATGCCCATTGAGGCACATTGGGAAGATGGTGTTAGGCCCATATTTTCTTGACCATATTGACACACAAGGGGTGGTGTGGTCAGCATCACGCCAGCTACCTTTAACCTTCCCAGTGTTGCTCTGGTACCCAATTCATGAGGCGGAGTCAACCCCAGAGCCGTATGTGGTCTAAGAAATCCCACCTCAACCTGGGTATTGAACCATGGCCACCAAGCCTCACCAAGCATCTTATAAAAGATGACTCAGGAAGGCTGTACATGGAGGTAACAGCCTTATCATTATAGATAAACCACCTTTTTTTTTTTAAAAATTAAGTTTTGGCGAGGCGCATCCCGTTCAACCTAGCCGGTTATATTAGGGCGCATGTCCAAATATAAAAGACCTTTAGGTCTGGAGAATTAGTTATGTGTAATAAACCACCTGTACAAGAGGATGTGAAGTACTTGGTGCTGGCTTAGTGCAAGGACACCCACAGCAATGTTGACCCCCATGTTTCTTCCTGAAGAAAGGAAAAAGGAAGGTGTAGTATTTTTGACGGTTTGCCTTACCTGATACATATGACCAGACACATCATATTGAAGTGAAATATGTAGAATTGGTAAACAAGAATATCCTTGAAGCACCAATGATGTCCAACACAAATATCAGAAACTTAAAGTCAAAAGTCAAGGCAGTCCTATTCTATGGCTCAGAAACACGGAGAACAATAAACACAATAATTAAGAAGGTAACAGAATCTCTAACTTGGGTGCTTGCACAGAACTGAAGGATTGAAAGGGTATGACAAGATTACCAATGTGGAACTGATGACAAGAACCAGACAGGTGCCAGTGGAATAGGAGATTATAAAACGATGCTGACAATGGATAGGATACACATTGAGGAAACTTATTGATATCATTACAAGGCAGTCCTTATTCCGGAACCCCCAGGGTAACAGAAGTAGAGGCAGATTTTTTTTTAAAACACATGGAGAAGAGAAATGGAGACAGAAATGAATGGGATAAAGAAAACATGGAAAGACCTTGAGCAGACGGCACAGGGCAGGAAGGCTTGGAAGGTATTTGAGCTGAAGATTAATGATGATGATCAGGGGCAGGAAGTTGTGGAGGGACATGATTGCTAATGCCTGTTGACACAGCACTTGGCAAAGAAGGAAGGAGAAGAAGTGATATTGAAAACTGCTGTGCGTGGCTTACTAATTGGACTCATGTTTTCTCTATTTGCTAGCAAATAATTCATCGCAAAAATGGTGGGGGAAAAATTGAGTTGTGGAAGTGATATCGTTTTAATATTTATAGCCATTTATTATTTGCAAAATAGAAAACATATCGCCAGTAACACAATTATGGTTACCAGTTTAGGGTTAGGATTAGACTTAGGATGTAGATAGAGAAAACTTCTATTTTTAAACTAGGGCTGGGATCTTTAACGATTAAATAAGCGATCTGATAAAAAAATTTTTATTCAATTAATTGATAAAACAAATTTTTTATAGATTTTTCTATTGTCAGCAATGTTTAATTTGTTTTGCTTAAATGCGAGAGCATTTGCTATGTTAGATGTTTGTGATATGGAATTTGGCAAGTATGGTCAATAATAATCAATTGTTTGGTTGTAACCTTTCAGTATTTTAATTATATTTTCAGGACAGTGCTGCCTTATGACGAGTAAAATAAATAAAGTCCTTAGTGATTTAAAAAATATATATATATATTATTTATGATTTTTTATAATTTATTAAATTGTTCAAAATTGATCAATTAATCTTCGATTAAAGAAATTCGTTTAATCTATTAAGATTTTTAAAATCAATCCCAGAACTAATCCAAACCATTGACATTTATTTCATGTTTACCCTTCCTTACGCCCCCCACCCCCCAAATTTAACCTATGTCAGCTTGTTCCTAACATACTGACTCTGTTGCAAATTTCCCCTAGTTGACCTGTGCCAACTTAAACATCTTTCGTTTGAACCAAAAGTAAGACCTGCGAGAAACTCTGATGAGGCTGCCAAGGAGAAGTCTGAACTCGCAATTACCTTGTCCTATGGTGCTACATTTATGCTTCGGACTGTTACCATTGCAGGTTTGCCTTCTTTGTACTGACATTTTAGCATGCATTTCTTTAACTTGATGAACTCTGACCTTGGTTGCATCTTTCTTGATGAGATCTCTGCATAGATTTGTACTCCAGAATCTATAATTATTACTTACTTACTTAGTCGTTCCTCTTCTACCGTGAGGTGTAGAGGTTTGTAAGAGAGAGCGCCATACTATTCTATCGGCTGTCTTCCTCCTGGCTTGGTTCCATTCTAGTCCTCTGTTCTTCAAAGATTGTCTAATGTTGTCTTCCCAGCAGACTTTGGGTCGTCCTGGAGGTCTGGATCCCTGGCTCTTAGTTTCCCATGCTTGCCATGGTAGCCGATCTTCTCCCATTCTGCAGACATGGCCAAACCATCTCAGTTGGGACTGTTCTACTTGGGTCTGCAGGGGTTGGGTTTTTAGGCCTTGAAGTATTGTTTGGTTGCGGACCTTGTCTCTTCTTGTTACTTCAACCACCTTCCTCAGATATCTCATTTCTGAGGTTTGGATCTGGCTTTTATGGTTTGTAGTCATTGCCCATGACTCGCATCCATACATCAAGACTGGGACATAGGTGGAGCAGTATACAGCCATCAGCAGGAATCCTCGATTTATGGCTTGAAAAAGTCGCTGTTTCAACAAAACAATAAATTCAAAAGAATGGTAAAGAACAGTGCTGTCACAATGACTATACTCGAGATCCCCCTTTTTCTGCTTCGTCTGCATATTCTCACACTTTCACGTGTACTGTATTTCTTAGAAAACCTTGAGATACGCAAGCTGCTTAATGACCTAGATTAATACTAGCATTAATTTCATTTTATACACTGCGTAATGAAAAGACAGATGGACTTAGGATATATAGAGAGAGAGGGCTGAACGGAGGAACGCCGGCAACACTAACACGCAGTCGCGCGATATAAATTAATGCCACCCCCAACGCGAAAGGCATGAAGCACTAACTTTTTTTTCAGATGGACAGTGATAAAAAACACTACCAATACGAGAGTTAGGTTTAAAAACATGATTAATGCTTATTAGGAAACATGACATTCTACTGTTTTATGTCTGAAATCCTGACATTAGTCTGACAGAACAGTCGAAAAGGCAGGACAGGTGGCGGTTCTAAACATAAAAAATAAAAAATACACGACTATCCTAGAAAATGCATATTTTGAACGCAGCCACTTAGCTCCATTAAATTTATATATTTGGGTTCCTTAGGACTTGCTGACAAAGAATATGTTAAGTGTTACGCAAATAGTCTAGGAATTAACAAATTATAGCCAAAAGAAAATAGTGAGGATGTCTGACAGCACCAAATCATAATCGCACAGTGGCATGTTTTGAAACCACCATTTTACGGGAAATAGGCCACCATGTTAAATCCGATTTGATTGGAGGGAATGATATGTAAGGCTAAACATGATTAGTCGGATTGCAAATACTATTTTTGGTTGTTAGGGGAAACGTAGGAAGGATAAATTTTTTCAAAAGCTTTGTAAACATGGCCCTATTGGCTAGACCCGTTGATATAGTCAATTAGGAACGTCTGTTCAGTGCCACATTTAAAAAAAAACTTACTAAGAAACAGTGCATTGAGATCCAGCTCCTATTTTTCTAAATAAAAGCCTGGGACAGAGGCAGATCGGAATTTGTGCCATAATTCATCGCCAGTCAACGTATTTGTTTATTATTTCCATGAATTGTGGTAAGATTGACATATTTGATATCTTTTTGATGAAAATTGAATGTGAATTGATAATTTATGTCTGTATATGTGTGTGGTTCAGTAGCAAACATGAGGCAAAGCCTAGATAGTGCTCCAACCTGAACAAAACTTGTCGGAGAGAAGTATAAATGCATGGGATCACCAAATAGTACACTGACACCTATCTTATTGACTAGAAGGAACTAATGCTGGAATTGCAGAAGCGTAGTAACCATTTAGGAGGAGAATACTGGTGTAAATTGTTTCAGATGAAGCTAGCAGTTGGCCTACCGCTCTGAACTCAGTGTTTGTTATGTATTGTGTTCAGTGTGGAAACAGATTATAAATTAGTTCTGAAGTAGGAGGTACAACCTTCTTGTTTCAGGGACCGTGGTCATAACTTATTGAAGCAGCACCTGGTCTGAGTTTTGCTGAATCCAGAGGCTGATAGCATACCCCTTGGTCCAGATAGCGACTAGTGAGGTGTCTCAAGAACACGGTGAAGCAAGCGAGCAGAGGAGTCTGTTTACTGCCGCCCTCACAGAAGATAAGATTCTGTGGCCAGAGCAGCTCAATTTTATGTGCCCCCTCTAAAACTGACAATATAGTAAATAAAGAGGGACAATAAATTGTTTCAATTGACAGGAACTGTGAACTTTTCCCAATACTATTTCCACCATAAGCAAACACTTGAAGTCATGATGACAAATAAACTACCAAGCTTGAACAAGCCAGTATGACCTTATAGTACTACATCACAACTGACGCACATATGATAATAATAATAAATATGTCAATACAAAGATCATAACTACAAATTGTGTACATATAACTTGTAATTACATTTGATTGTGATTCCTGGTTCACTGTGTAGTTGAATCAGGATATCTATTATTGAAAGGAATTAATACATATATTTTTAAACTTTAACACTTGACTCATTTAAGATAGTCTTATAGAGTGTTTTATGTGTGTGAGTGTCACAGTGTTGTAAAGTGTTGTGGAATAAATTAAATTGTTTATCTGTCTGTTGTTGTTGTGACTTACACTTCATCATTATCATAACCCTAGACATTCAACGTAGTCATCACAATATTCCAGAATAATTCTGACTGAGATATAAATGTGGTAGCAAGTAAGGTCATCTGTAATACACCACACTTATTAGATACAGATACCTTCACAGCTGATCTCAGTCAGTACACTAAGTCCCCTATAAATATTTATATCATCCCACTTTACCACATGCTCTTCGGGTAGCCAACTCTTCTTTGATGCCTCCCTTCCGGTCTATGACAGCTCCAAGGTATTTAAAGTGATCAACCTGCTCCAGGACCTGTTCTCCCAGCTTAATCTGATGTCTTCTTTCCTCTCGTGATATCACCATGGTTTTTGTTTTCGAGCTGCTTATGATCATCCCTCTCTTCTCCAGCTCTTCCTTCCAGACTTGCAGGTTGGATTAAAGATGTGCCTCTGATTTAGCAATCAGGGCAACATCATCAGCAAATGCCAGCTCTGAAATACAGACCTGTCTCATCTTCCAGTACCCCACTTAATACTTTCTTGCATAAGTATCTTCAATTATTTCTGAGTAATATTGTTTTGCTTTTGTCATTTCATTTTCTGTTTTCATTGTTTGTTGCATTTCTTGAGTTGATATTCTTGTTTCATATTTTTACAATTTTTTTTCACCTTTCTGCATCAAACATCATATCGGTTTTGATTAATTCATAATATTCTCCTAAGCAAGAAAAAAAGCTCAATACCTTCCATCTACAGTGTCTACGCCACATCCTCTGCATTTCATGGAAAGAAAAAAGTGACAAATGTCAAGGTGTTGTCACGTGCTGGCCTTCAAAGCATGTACAGTATACACTGCTTAGACAGCGCAGACTACGCTGGCTTGGCCATGTCGATTGCATGGAAGATTGTCGCATCCCGGAAGATATCTTCTACGGACAACTGGCAGATGCCAAATGAACAGTTGGGCGACCGCAGCTGAGGTTCAAAGATGTGTGCGAGAGAGACATTAGGGCACTGGACATAAATCCAGCAACCTGGGAGGATGAAGCTGCCGATCGCACCAAGTGGCAAATCTATCTGCGGTGCCACCTTATATTGGGCGAAAAGAAGCTCGCACAACAAGCAGAAGAGAGGAGAAAATGTCGAAAGAAACACCAGGAAAATAAGCAGCTGAGGGCTGTCACCTCAGGGGCGCATTCCCATAGTCAGTTATAACTGAAGGGGCTATTATTATTATTATATTTTCCTGCTTGCTTGCTGTGTCCATTGCCTTTGTCTTTTGACCTGTCTATATTTATCTTTGTGGCCTGTTTTGTACTGGCTGCCGAAGGGTGAATCTCAAAACGTTCTGCGTTTCCTGTATACGTTAATTTGTAAAACTGTTTGTATACCATTTTATTTTTTAATTTATATATTACTTTTATGCATGACCTTATTACCAGATATTGTGGAGTCTTTTTTAATTTCCACTGTAGTTAGTACGGAGGGTGTGTGTGTGTGAAATTTCCCCTTTTACGTGTATGTGTAAATATGTGTGTATAAGGGACAGTGAGAGATCTTCCCATATTTTCTTTATCCCTCCCTTTGATACCTGTCTCCAGTTCCTTTCTCCATGTTTTTGTTTAGCTTCCCTTTACCTTTGAGATTCCAGAACAGTGGCTGCTTTGTGATGTTGTCCGAAAGTTCACTCAGTGTATATCTGAAGGAAGAATGCAAGAGGGGACTGTGCCAGATTTTCAACCCTTGGCAGATTAATTGCTTTCGTATATTTCTAACTAACTATCTACCTAGTCTGATTCTGGTCTAGAGTTTGGGACAGCAAAGACGGAGGAAAGTAACTGTTTACCCCACCGCATGATGATGAACCTAGTATCATTGCAGCGGTATCTGCTATGAGGCTCAAAGCTGCTCACCTCTTGTAAAGTTTTTCGCATGCACTGGATAACACACCGAGTCCCTAGTCATTCAGCAGCAGACCGTTTGAATATTTCACGAGTTCTTATAACACACCATCTGATTATGTCTCAAATCACTGTCTAATTTACTGTATGTGGAATTCGATTTTTATCAGTCTTGTTTGTTTGTTTGTTTTGTTTTTGTTTGTTTTTTTTCATAAATTTTTTTTTAAATCCCTGTTATAAAAACATACTTTAATTATGATGATTATTGCAAATGTATGATGTTATATTACTTTTATGCGGTATGGCAGCTTGTGTACCCTGACAATCCCCAGAGCTATGCCAGTGGGAGATTTACTCCTGGTAGGTTCAACCAAGCTGGACTGGTCTGCGTGGGTAGGGGTCAGACAAAAGCTGGTCCTCCAGGTTGGGGGTTTTAGCACAGGGCCGACACCCCTGTCTATGTAAAAAATCGCACATGTTACGGAAACAACAATAAATGGAAAAGCTTTGCTGCGGGACGGACATCCGGAGTCTCAGGCTCGTATGACTGACAGTGGTGAAAGCCGAAAGGAAGCCACTGGCATGAAAACGGATGCCCCGACCGCAAAGTTGGGGCACTGTATGAAGGATGGCCGCCGACCGAGCAAAGTGGAATCAATTTGTTGTTGACCTACAAGACGCCACCAGGCGTAATGGCCACTGACTGCTTTGACGGTCGGCGGCTAAGGATCAAAGAAGAAGAAGAAGATATTACTTTTATAATGATAAATGCCTTAAATAATGCTTAAAGTAAATGTGAGGATGAAAGGATACTGTATACATGATGAGAGAGAGAGGAAGGGCAGAATTTCAGACGGGCCTGCATACCCAATTCTTAACCCTTTGAAAATAAAGTTCGTTCCTGTCTAATGGCAGCATCTTCTTCTCACCTCATGTTCCAATGGTACTTGTGTACTTCTTATCGCCAGTTCCAGACAGTTGATCTTATCTTCTTTGATCCATAACTGCCAAAGCAGTCAGTGGCCATCACGCCTAGTGGCGTCTTGTAGGGCAGCAACAAATTGATTCCACTTTGCATAAGAGTTGATCTTATAATGACCATTAATTAGCTACTGAATATCAAAATACACTGCCACACAATGTCTGTCTGACAACTATCTTAGACTGTCTGACACAGTAGCTGGGCTGTCACTGGCAGAAATAATTAACCATTTTTTGCATGCAGTTGTGTTTGTAGAATATTTTTTTGTCCTACTATTTTTGGTTTAATAAACTGTTTGTTTGATTTTTCTTTCATAGCAAAAAATATGGGAGATTTTGAAAACATCAAAACAGCCCTGGAGACATGTTTGGAGCAAATCCAGCAAAATGATCCATATTTCACTAAACAAAGGCAAGATTCTTTTTTTAATGTTTAATCAACATATTACATTATCAGCCCTGTGTAGTTTATGGAAATCCCTGAGGAAACAAAGATAGAATAGACTACACTGCCTCTTGTCATCTTCTTATTCTTTGATCCTTAGCCGCCGACAGTCTAAGCAGTCAGTGGCCATCACGCCTGGTGGTGTCTTGTAGGGCAGCAACAAAATGCTTCCACTTGGCTCAGTCATGGCCATCTTTCATGCAGTGCCCCAGCTCTGGTTCATTCTTTGCATCTCGGCCTCCACAGTTCTCCGCCAAGTTGTTTTTGGTCGGCCTCTCTTTCACTTTCCTTCAGGGGTGCATAGCCTAGCTGTTCTTGCGATGGCATGGGGGGGGTCTCTTCAGAGGACGTGGCGAACCCAACTCCAGCCTCTGCCAGCTATGGTGGTGTGCATGTCCTCTTGGTTGCTCCGAGTAAGCAGTTCTTGATTGGTGATGTCGTGTCATAAGAGGCAGCTAATATGAAGTGCATGGGGCTGGTTGCCTTATCATGTAAAACAAATTACTATTTAAAAAAAAAAAAAAGAAACTACTGCTGCAAGAGGAAATAAGTGTTGTAATGCAGGCTTCCTCAGGACCAGCTGCAGTCGTTGCTGCATGCTCCATTGGGGGCAAAAAAAAAGGAAATGATGATGATAATTACATCATAATTTTTTTTTTTTTCCACTTTCACACAGTAACAGCTTTTTGTGTCATGAAATCATGAAAATGTTGGTCAGGCCCAGGCTTTGTCCATTGCTATGCAGGTGGTGGGAGTGCCTTATAGTCAGTCTGCATCTCTCATGGAGATTTCCTGGATGAAATATTTGGGCTTGCTTTCATTATCCTTGTAGAAACATTAGAGGCACATTGGGAAAATGGGTTGGCGAACAAATTTTAAAAATAAGCCACAGGTGTGGTGAATGAAATAGGAAACAATTGGGAACACTGTCATTCACACACATATTTTTACACATACACTAGAACTTTGATTATCCTTCAGGGTACTGGACTGTCGTATGGCAGATAATCGAATAGACGGATAATAGAATATGTGTATTAAAAACATTAAAGACCTATAAACATACAATAGACCGGGTCATTTAACTTGTTTATTTTATTACCTAAATATATAACATGATACATAATATAAAGAAATTAAAGGAGATCAAAGGAAACAACATTTATTAAAATATGAAACAAGAGCTAGAGAACAAGTATCGAGTAAGTTGTAAACAAAGACTGAGTGACAAATGGCGCCTTTATGGGAACAAAGGGGCCTGAAAGGACAGTCAAGAACAAGGGCACTTAATAGGTTCGGCAGAACTGCTAAAAAGGCATCGTGCCTGCTGTGGAGTAACTGCAACTGTCTATGGACTTCAGGACAGTAAGTTATATACAAGAAGTTTTTACTTTCATAGTTGCCTCAAGCTGACAATGTGGATAAAACCAAGAGTGAAGTTGGAAGTCACAACCAAGGTGGAGTTAGTTCAAATCCCACCATAGGCGACAAAAGACAAGAGGAGATTGACACTTGGGAGATGATTCAAGTGGGCTTGCCTCCCTTAGAGTGTAAAGAAGGTAACAGGGCCAACATACTTGTCTTCTTCTTCTTTGTTCATCCTGAAAAGGACGTTTGTTGCCTTGTGTCCGTTTACAGCGAAGCTGCGATATTTGCGCCTTTCGGCCAACACATCCGACTTCAGCATAGCATTTTTGGGACCGGGTTTGCCTTCCCTTTTCGATCCCTACTCACTCAGCTAGACTGCAGTGATGCAGCCTGTTTCCAGGAGCACCACTTGGAGGTGGAGTAGGGTCTTGGTCAGCTCTGGTTCGCTGACCCTGACGCAAGCAGTCTAGCTATGGGTCGCTAACTGCATTCCTCACTGTTGACGTGTCTTAGGTCCCAAGCTACTTGTCTGACGAAGGGCCTGTTCAGGTTTTGTTATTTTTTTCAATCTTCAAATGTCAGTTTTTTAATTTTTATTTATTTTTTGTAAATAAAATTTTGCCTAGTTTTGGCGAGGCGCTTCCCGTTCAGCCTAGTCGGTTATATTTGTGTGCATGTCCAAATATAAAAGACCTTTAGGTCTGATGTTATCTAAATGTCAGATTGAATATGCTTGAGGGTAGCAGCAGTTAGTCTTGTTGCTGACTTTCTCCATAGAGTTTTTTCTGGATTACACTGCTAATAGCCACATGCGCTGACTCTGTTCCTCATGTGTGAAGTGGTATTTGTGATGTAATCCTTCGTTTATTGTATTTTTTATATATTTGCCAGGTTTAATAAAGTTTTAAAATCAAAAGTAACGCAATTGTCATTAAATGCTGATATACCATACATGTCTCCCCAGCTGTAAATGGGTACTTGACTGCTTTTTTTAGTTAGGAAAGGCAAAGGCAGTGATGAAGGGAACTGGTTACCCCAATGTCACACAACTGGACCTAGAATAGTGAGGTCTCTAACCATTTCATCCTCTTATGGCAGTATCTATCCACTATAAACTTCCTTTACTTTTTTTACTTTTTTTTTAACCTTGCGTGAAATATTTATTACAACAATAAATTTTCATTTATTACTAGTGTAAAAGCTTGTCATAAGACGGGAATTAAATTCAAAAGTACCAATACCAAACGGCAATTTTACTTATTCAAAAGTATTAAATAAACCACTGTGCATTACCACAGTACACGAACTACGTAGCAGCAGTGAGGATCCCAATGTGTGTATACGGGATCACACATTCTATAAATATATTTTTGTGCACACCGTCATTTGCGCATTCTTCTTTGGTAAGTGTTACTATTTTCGGGAGAGTACATCTAAGGGAAACAATACAATTAATGTCTAACTTTCAACCAAAGTTGCATCCCTTAGCATTACGTACTGACAGAAAAAGCTGGGATTTTATATATAGGATTGGTCTGGACAGCCCATCAACACAAACCCTTCCTGCTAAATCATCATCATCATCCTTTTCTTTTGCACTCCTAATGGAGCCTGGAGCCACCGCTGCAGCTGGTCCTCTTATGGAAAGCCTGTCCCAAATAGTCGCATGCTCTTGCAGCAGTGGTCTCTGTGACAATTTGTTTTACACAGTGAGGTTGCCAGCCTCATGCACAACCTCATGCACAACCTCATATTAGTCACCTTGTACAATATGCCCGGGGGGGTTGCAGTAGTCATGTTCTGTCTTGGTGTCTTCAGCGACACGCAGGAAGTACATGGGGCTTCCTGCTATATAATCATATATATGAAATCCCAGCTTTTTCTGTCAGTGCGTAACGCTAAGGGATGAAACTTTGGTTGAAAGTTAGACATTAATTGTAATGTTTCCCTTATATGTAATAGTAACACTTACCAGAGAAGAATGTGCTAATGACGGTGTGCATGAACAGTTTGATTATACTGTATGGAAAGAAGTCAACAACACAACTGATAAACAGTACATGAACTGGAGACAGGAAGATGCGGAGATTCACGATTTAAGTTGTACCAGATTAAAACAGCAGAAAATCAAGATGCTCTTCTGTCATGTTCAGACTTTTAATATCAGTTGTAAAACAAATATTTTTTTTATTTTTTAAAAAATACTTTTGAATAAGTAAAATTGCCGTTAGGTATTGGTGCTTTTGAATTTAATTCCCGTCTTATGACGGGCTTTTACACTAGTCAGAAATGATTACACAGACAAGACCAAGACGAACATTGCATCATAAGAGTTGCCTTTTGTAAGAGCCAAATTTAAGGCTGGTTATCGCAGCTGGATTAGTCCACAAAGCTTAATGGCGTAGGCAACAACAACATAAAAGTGAAGTAATATAATTGAGTCATCATCATCATTACATTTCAGCTCATCACGTTGCATAGGTCTTCAACAAACGTCTGCCAAGTCTTTCTGTCCCATGCTGTCTGCTCAAGGTTTTTCCATGTCTTCTTCATCCCCTTCATGTTTGTCTCCAGTTCTCTTCTCCATGTCCCTCTACCTCCCTTACCCTGGGGGATTCCAGAACATGTACTGCCTCAGTGCGTGTCTTATCCATCTCTAGCATCATCTTCTCATCTGTTGTTCCACTGGCACACGTCTGGTTTGTGTCATCAGTTCCACGTTAGTGATCTTGTCATACCACTTCATTCCTTCTTATAATCGAGTGGTTCACATAATATCAGTGTTCTATGTTCTCAATATTTTTGGTGTCCGTGTGACTGACATAGCAATGTTTTTTTTTCTGTTTTCCAGATGGCTGAGCAGAGAGTTCAGCAAGATTTATCTGATGACTAATGGAATAATCCCTAAACAGAAAGATCGCAAGTATAACATTTATTTTAAGTGATTTTAATCCCTTACATGGATAGGAACAAATCTTTAGCAATATTATCATCAACTATTTGCGTTACCATATATGTGCAAGTTAAACAGGCATTTATTTTAAGTGATTTTAATACCTTACATGTATAGGAACAAATTTGTTTAAAATTTTCATCAACTTTTTGTGTTACCATGTACGTGCACGTTAAGCGAGGAAATAGTGATACAGGTCTGCATACTTATATCTCAAATCTTCAGGGACAGCTTTGTTTCGGAAACTTGATTTTTTTGGTTTTCAAAGTAGCCCAAAATAGCCAGAGTTGCCCAAAATGTGTTTTAAGAAAAATAGCCTGATTTGTGGTTGAAAAGTAGCCCAAAAAAACTTTTGATTTTCAGAATATTTCAGTTTTTGGGTGTTCAGATAAAAGGATATAGACGTGTTTCTCTCATGTTTGTCTTACTTTCTCCTTCCACTATTACTGTAAAGTGTAATGGGGAGCTTCTTACTTTTCCTTCTACTATTACTGTGAAGTGTTATGGGGAGCTTCTTACTTTTTTCCACATTATTGCTGTGAAGTGTAATGGAAGTTTCTTACTTTTTCATCCACTATTTCTGTGAAGTGTAATGGGGAGCTTCTTACTTTTTCCTTCTACTATTTCTGTGGAGTGTAATGGAGAGCTTCTTACTTTTTTTCCACATTATTGCTGTGAAGTGTAATGGAAGCTTCTTACTTTTTCATCCACTATTGCTGTGAAGTGTAATGGAAGTTTCTTAATTTTTCATGCACTATTGCTGTGGAGTGTAATGGAGAGCTTATTACTTTTTTTCCACATTAGTGCTGTGAAGTGTAATAGGGAGGTTCTTACTTTTTTTCTTTCTACTATTGCTGTGAAGTGTAATGGGGAGCTTCTTACTTTTTCATCCACTATTGCTGTGAAGTGTAATGGGGAGCTTCTTACTTTTTCATCCACTATTGCTGTGGAGTGTAACAGGGAGCTGAAGTTTGCTGTCTTGAGCCAAGTTTGTTGCCTTGGCTGCTGTGAGCCTGTGTTGTTGTAGGATGTCCATGATGTTGTCTATCTTATCTGTCTCTTGGTCTTCCCTGTGCTCTGAAACCAGATCTTCTACTGCTGTAGGCACGTAGTGGTAATTTATTGGGCTGGACTCTCATGAGACAGCCAAACCACTTAATTGTCCGTCTCCCTATATACAAGATGCAGGATGTAGTTCCTACAATTTTTCTGATGTCGTCATTTGTCATTCTGCCTTTCTTGGTAACATTAATGGCTTTTCTTAAACATTTGATCTCACTGGATGTGATTTTCTCATCTAACTTTTCTTATTTTAGCAGAAACGAGTTATTCGTTCATTCATTCATTTCCCTTTTTGTTTGCTCTTCTTGGAGCATGGGGGCCATTACTGTAGCTGGGGCCCTTGCAGGAAGTCCGCACCAAATCATTGATGTGCTTTTACAGACGTGTTTTCTGTATTAATTAGTTTTACATGATGAAGTTTCTAGCCCCAAGCACAACCTCATTTTAGTTGAGTGTCCCTTTCAATCAGTCAATACCCTTTAGCTCCCCGAGGAGCATAGGCCTTCAACAACCACGTGCCAAGTCTTCCTGTCCTGTGCCATCAGCTCAAGTTTTTTTCATGTTTTCCTCATCATTTTCACCTCTGTATCCAGTTCTCTTCTCCATGTGTTTTTTGGTCTACCTCTGCCTCTTTTTCCCTGTGGATTCCAGAACAAGGACTGCCTTGTAATGCTATCAACAGGGTCTCCTCAATGTGTGTCCTATCCATTGCCAGTGTCTTCTTCTCAACTCTTGTTCCACTGGCACTTGTCTGGTTCTTGTCATCAATTCCACATTTGTGACTTTGTCATACTATTTCAGTCTTTCTATTCTACGCAAGCACCCATTTATAAAAGTCTGTATCTTTTTGGTTGTTGTTTTTGTTGCTCTCCATGTCTCAGAGCCATACAATAGGACTGACTTGACATTTGAGTTGAAGATTCTTATTCTTATTTTTGAGATGGACTTGATTTTTCTTGTTCTCCATATGTTTCCCAATGCAATGAAAGCTCCTCTTGCGTTTTGTATTCTTATTTTGATATCATTGTCTGTCCCTCCAACTCTGTCTATATTACTGCCAAGATATGTGTATGATTCTACATCCTTCAGTGGTGTTTCTTTGGTTCCTTTTAAAACCTACTGATTTTGAAATCATTTTTTACACCTTTTTTCCCCCTACAATCAGTTTTATTGCAATCCCTCATTTTTTTTAAAATCTCAACTTTTACAAAACAATCTCTAACCACACATGATTTCAAACACAAAATGTTGAGCCTTCAATGCCATTAAAAATTTTTTAGAAAGATCTTTTTTTAAAAAACTGGCATAAGTAATTGTTAATTGGTTGTGCAAGATAATATCTTGCTACATATTATCTGGATACTGCATTTATTTCCTTGTTGCTACACATATAGTCTGGATACTTGCATGTAAAATATATTTATTACATACAGCTTTATATCTGTTACGTAATATCTGGATACTATTCACATTAATCTGGATATTAAACATGCTGATCTGCACAGAGGCGTACATAAAGTATTTGGCACCCGGGGTGGATCCAACCTTTGACACCCCTCCTCCCATAAAGAAACGCTGTTGCAAGTGTATTTTTAACAGTAACCACTATCATAAAGGTGTGCGATGGCACCCCTTTCCGGGGTGGACCCCCCCCCCCCCCCACCTTAGTATACCACTGGATCTGGATATTACACGTATTAATTAATATGAATACTTTGCATGTACTATCCGAATGTCACATGCATTAACTATCTTTAGGTCATATCATATTACGCAAGACCTTAATGACATGAGGTACGTATATAGTGGTTGTATCCTCCCTGATTTGGTAGTAATAGTTAAAAATACAGACTGTCCTCGATGTTTGCGACATAAGACCAATCAAATTTACAGTGGCCATGCCATTAATCCTATTATGTTATAATTTGTACATTATGTTATTTTACATTATAATTTGTACATGGTTTTATTTCACGATCTAAAAAAAGTACAATTAGTTTAAATACGTAAAAGAAACAGACGTACACATTTTGGCGTTAGGAATGTCAATGGTTAACATATACTTATGGTTCATATAGTATAAAGGAATCTCCGACTTACAACCATGCTGTCGGAATGGAACCTGTTGTAAATCAAGGACAGTCTGTATAATCCTTATATGTAAGGAGCAGTTTTACGGTTCCCTATAGTGCTCTCTAAAAATATATAAAGCTGCTATAATTCTTTTTCAGGGTACCAAACACTCATGAGCAACATAAATTGATAAAAGTATTAAAAAAAACAAAAAAGGTGTCAATGAAATGTTGTGCAACAAGGGAAAAGATGACAAAGTCAGCATTATTCTGCATAATTTTCAAGACTATATTAATTATTCATAACTTCATTTTTTTCCCCCTTTTAATTATTTTTATCAACATGTTTTGTCAGGAACTGGTTGTTTTGTTTTTTTGTTTTTAAATCCAAATATGTCATGTCTCCTGCATCTAGCACCCTGACAAAAAATTATAGTTGCAAGTTAAAACATCATCGTCTTTTGTCTTGTCGCTCCCCTGGCGCCCCCCCCCCCCCCCCCAACCCCTCCGTGCAGGAAGCTTGCACCAAGCATTCACATGCTCTTGGAGCAGTGGTTTCTGTAGTAATTTGTTTTGCATGTTGAGGTTGCCAGGTCCACGCACAACCTCACGTAAGTCGCTTCTTACAGAATGCAACCTATTCTTTCTTTCAGGTTAAAACAGCTGCTTACATTGTTTAAAATTTTTCTACAGTTTTTGCTGCAGTTAACTTACTGTATTTTAATTTGTACGTCATTTGTCGAAACCAGGGGTCCCCACACCTTTTTAAAATCCCAACCCCTTCATCAGATCTGTGATCCTTAATCGACTCCAGGCAGAAAATAAGTAAATAAAATAAGGAAGTGATTATAGAGGCACAATAAATTAACATGACCTTTTTATGGAACTGGCTAAATTCATTAATTTGAATTGGGTGGCTGATAAGCATTAACTTTTTTGAATCTTTAGCCCCTGAGTGACAAAGCGGTCAGTGGCCATCACGCCTAGTGGCGTCTTGTTGGGCAGCTTCAAACTATCCCCATTTTGCTTGGTCGGTGGCCATCCTTCATGCCATGCCCCAGTTCTGGTTCATGCTTTGCATCTCAGCGTCCACTGTTCCCTGCCAGATTGCCTCTCTTTTGCCATCCTTCTGGGGTCCAAAGCACAGCAGTCCTGGTGATGGTGTCAGGGTCCCTTCTGAGGATATGGCCAACCCAGTTCCAACATCTGCCTGCAATGATCGTACGTATGCCTTTTTGGCTGCATTGTGTAAGTGTTCCTGGTTGGAGATGGTATTTGGCCAAATAAGTTGAAGAATTTTCCTTAGGCAGGTTTTGTGGAACGAGGATAATTTAGATATTTCCTTTTCTGTTACTCCCCAGCATTCCGTGCCATACAAAAGTACAGAAAGTACGCAACTCTCGTATAATCTTAATTTGGTGTTTGTGCTATACTGAGAAGATTTCCAAATGTTGTTTAGATTTGCTAAGACTGTTCTGGCTTTATTCATTCTGTTACTGATGTCTTTGCTTGTTCCACCATCTGGTGTTACTATGCTTACTAGATATGTAAATGTATTCCAGCTTTTGGTTCCTTATTTTTATGGGCTCTGGAATGCCCACATTGAGTGTCATGACTTCTGTCTTAATAAGCATCAACTGGGGCATTGATAGTTGGTTGGAGATTGGTGAGCTTTAGTCATTAATCACCACGCTCTTCTAGGTTTAGTCTGTTCTTTTGCTTGGATAAAATCTGCATTTGCACGGCTAAAAGCAGCTTCAGCTATGTTGTTGTAGTAGTAGTAGCAGTAGCCACAGCACCAGGCCTCTTCAGTCATAACTGACTATGGGAATGCGCCCCTAAGGTATCAGCCCTCAGTGGTTTTTATTTTGCCTAGTGTTCCTTCCAGTGCATTCTTTTTCTCTTCAGCTATGTACAAACTTGGGAATATGTGTAGCAACAGCTCAATGGCTGCAAAAAGCTAGGGGTACTTTGTAGCAGTATTTCCAGAAGTTAATTCACAGCAGGCATTTTTATTTCTTATATAATTGTCAACTTTTGACCTCAAAAGTGTAATCAACCCCTTATTGACTCTCTGTATTTTATCAGTCTCATGAATATCGACATTGACAGTTGGGGGCCGATCACACGCACTTTGGGGACCTCTGGTGTAAACCATGAAGTTAACATACTTTATTTTCATTTGTACCTCATTGGTCTAAACCATTTTATTTCAACGTTGTTCAGTATATTCCAAGCAAGATGTAGTTCTGGCTTATACTTTCTTTCATATTTCTAATTTTTCTCTCTTAATTGTTTGTAACTTATTTGAAGCAGTGCATTTCACAGCACAGCAAGAAGGAATGAAAAAAATGCCATGAGGCCAAAACTGTGTTAATTACCTATGATATGATAGGAAACTCTTTACAGAGCGATACAACAGGAAGCAATCTGATCATCAGAAGAAGTCCCCCCATCTGTTTCGGCCCGATTACTCCTTTACACTCTAAGGGGGGCGGGCCCACTTGGGTCATGACTCCCAAGCGTCTCAGCTTCCTGTTGTCTTGTATCGAAAATGAACCCATTTCACTTACGGTAGCAACTTTTAATCCACAACGCCAGCCGTGGGGGCAATTGTGAAAGTAACAAAGAAAAGACAAATTATTCCGTTCGTTCCGTCGCCCTTCACAACTAAGGACACACACTGAGACACGAGCGCGCAGCCGACGAACCTTAGCCACTGCGCGCCGCACGCCACTGAAATTCTGTACCTGACACACTCCCTATAGTATACATCGCCTGTTGCCCCAGAGTCGCAGCCCCCTCACTAGTACACCATATAAACTCAGCGCTGTGGACTTAGAAAAATTTTGGTGTTTTCTGTACCGCAGCGTTTACCGTCACGATCTCCATTGCCCACTGCGGTTGTTCCACAGCCAGCCTGATGCCTTTTCGGCAGTTTCGCTAAGCCTCTTCAGTGCCCTTGTTCTAGACTGTCCCTTCAACCCCAACAGTTTCAATAAATCATACATTGATGCAGCCACAAGCCCTCTTGCGCCCACTTCAACCGCCATGACCCTTGCACTGAATCCATCGTGTCTCAGATCCGCGGCTAGATCGCTATACTTGGCCGCTTTGAATGAATGTTGCTCGTCTAATCTGGATTCAAATGGCACGGTCAGTTCAATCAGTATGACCTGAAGCGTTGCTGAAGAATGAAGCACTATATCCGGCCGTCTCCGCGATTTTCTGATACTCTCTGGATATGCCCCCCGTCCAGGTAGGTCTACCGCCATCTCCCAGTCGTTTGCACAGTCAAGAAGAGATGGTAAACTGCTACCAGGTTTACTCGGTTTGGGGTGTGCTGACTTTCCTGCCCTCAGAAAGTATGTGTTTGTGGTGTCTGGCCGGACTTTGCTATTCGCTTTCATTCTTGCCTGATCTATTGTCGCAGCAAGCTCATTTAGCACTTTGTTATGGCGCCAAGTGTATCGTCCTTGCCCTAATGCCACCTTACACGCTGAGAGCACGTGTTCAAGTGTCTGCCCCCCCTGGCACAGGGGGCACTGCTCATCATCCGACTTTCCCCATTTCACAAGGTTGGTGGCCGACGGCAGCAGGTCATACATTGATCTAACCACGAAGCTGAGCCTAAGAGGTGCCATATGCCATATATCATTCCATGTCAAGGATCTCTGCAGGGCTCCTTCCCATGTAGTCCATTGGCCTTGTTGGACCTGCTGCACTGCTTTTAGCAACCTCTTATCATTCTCAGCTCCTCGTATCTCCTGAACTACCATGTCTCTGCGTTCCCTGCTTGATGCCTTGGACCACCAGCGGATGTCACCATGCCCAAATCCCCGTCTATTCGTTTGTGTGTATCCGATTACCTCTCTCAGTTTGAGTGACTCTTCAGCAGCATCAACAGCTTCTTCCACTCTCCACTTCCTTCCCGTTTTCAGTGTGGGCTGAATGGACTTAACCACGTCATCAGCTGACTCGCGTAGCATCATTGCAAGCCTTGCTTTTCCAACTTTGTACTCTTCAACAACTGACTTGAAGGGAAGCAGAAGTTTTGACTTTTTGCAGTACAGTGCTACATCTGACAGACCTGGTGGTGCCCCTAGCCATTTTCTCATGAACTTGTTGACCTTCTGCTCTATAGCTTCCACTGTACTTGTGCTTACTTCATATATAAGCAGTGGCCACAGCAACTTCGGTATCAACATGAACTGGAGGCACCACAGTTTGAACTTTCCCAGGAGTCTGCTTTGGTCTATGATCTGTAGTCCTCTGTCTGCCATTTCTATTGTCTGTTGCACTGCCTTCGAGTCTTTTAAAGAGGCATCGTACACCCTGCCAAGACTTTTAACAGGTTCCTCAATGACAGTAGGGATTCTTTGGCTGGAAACCGTGAATATGACCTCTGCTATCTTCCCTTTCCTGACTGATAGGCTTCTCGACTTCTTGGGTTTGAAGCTCATTCTGCACCAGCTGACTAGTTCATCCAGGCGTGCTAACATCCTCCGGGCCTGATGTTCATCTGATGTCAGAATTGTTGTGTCATCCATGAATGCTTTGAGCGGTGGCATGTGACACATTCCACCGAGCTTTGGACCTATAGCCATTCCTTCAGCCGCATTGAGGATTACCTGCATAGCCATGACGAATAGTATCGGAGAGATGGTACATCCCATCGCAATTCCAACTTCAAGGCCAATCCACTTCGTTGTGTACTCTCTGGTTGAAAATCTGACAGAAAACCCTGCGAAATACAGCTTCAGCATTGCTGCAATCTCTTGTGGAACATGATACATTTCTAGGGCCTGCCACAACATCTGGTGTGGAACGGATCCATAAGCATTCGCTAGATCCAACCAGATTACATGGAGGTTTGTTCTGTCAGACTTTGCCTTTTGGATTGCTTCCCAGATCATTGTGGCATGCTCTAGACATCCTGGTGTACCTGGGATACCTCCTTTCTGAATGGTAGTGTCAATGTACCCATTTGCCAGGAGGTATGTAGTGAGTCTTTTCGCCATTACTGAGAAGAATATCTTCCCTTCCACATTGAGTAGTGAGATTGGCCTGAACTGACTGATGTCTGTGGAATTTTGTTCCTTCGGGATGTAGACTCCGTTTGCCTTTCTCCATTCCTTGCTTACGAGTTGGGTTTTCCACGCATTCTTCAGTAAACGGAGCAGTCGTTTGAGAACCTCAGGGCATCTTTTATACACCACATATGGAACACCATTAGGACCTGGAGCTGACTTGCACCGAGCTTTCTGGACAATGCTTTCTACCTCTTGCACCGTTGGGGGCTTGGTGTTAAATTCAGCTCCTGGCTTACCCGGCCATTTAAGGCCTGCCATGCTGCTGAGCGGCTCATTTTTGCGACCATCTGAATATGTCATTCTAAGGTGTTCTTCCAGGTCTTCTTTCCTGATGTTTAGCGTACCCGACCGTGGCTGCTCAAACAGTTCTTTGGCAAACTTGAAGGGCTCCCTAAAGAATCTTTCCCTATCCCTTCGAGTCTTCCTTCTCTTCCTGCACAACCTTTCCGCTCTACAAAGGGCATTATGTTGGCCTTTCAGGTGCTCCCAAACTTGCCGTAACCCTTCCTTCTCTGTGGCAACTGCGTTCTTGAACAGTTTTCGGGCATGCTTCTTCTGTTTCCTGATTTCATCTATTTTAATTTGTCTTCTACTTTTCCGTGGTGGGTTACTTTCCCTTGCCTCCCTCACTCCGAACACTTTGCGACAGTGCAGATATATTATGTCGCCGAAGATTTCCAGCTTCTTCTCCAAAGTTAGCTGCTTCAGGCTGTTATCCAACTCTTTTGCCAAGGCTTCGTCCAGCTGTTCCCAAAGCCCTTTTGCACTGGCAGGTGGAAACTTTATTGCATCTCTCTTCCCGTCCAAGAAGTGTGTGAGATCATCATCTGGCAGATCAACTTGAATGTAATTAGATACAGAAAAAAATAACAAAAATGTACATACATTGAAATATTCAAAGAAGGAAAAAACTAGCAAATGCAAAATGTGCAAGACAGTGGCTTTTATTTGAAGTATGTTCAATTTTGTATATGATATGAAAAAAACTTAAATGTGTGCATTGGCTTTTATTTGAAGTATGTTTCAATTTTGTAAAAAATTAATTAAATTGTTAGGTAAAAAGCCAAATCACTGGGCATTTGTACATGATTATGGGGACAATACGAAATAACATCTAAAATCTTTTAATATGCATAAAACCAATGCATATTATGCATCAATATGTTAGATGACTAAACTGTGTGTATGTGGTATTTATAGCAATAATTTATTACAATGTAATTATCCATGGTCAAAATAGTGGCAGAATTGGTCATAAAAATGTACATAAACTGAGATATTCAAGAATAAAACAACTAATAAATAATACAACAAATGTACTTTTATTGAAAAGGTTATCCAAGAATGTACATATTTTGAAAAAATTAAAAGATTCTGATAATAAATAAATTAATAAGAGAATAATTAAAATTGGTACATAGAATTGGCACTCGTGGAAACTTTTTTCATTAAAAAAAAATAAACTAAGATTTTTTTAAAAACATTGAAATTCATAACCATATCAGATTAGCTGAATAAAGAAATAGGAATATCAAGATTGTTTTAGAACTACAGTATTCAAATAAGCAGTTTCTGTTTTTCAGGAATCAAAGAAAGGTGTAACATTGTAATAAATTATATTAAAAGATTTTAGATGTTATTTCGTAAAGACATGATAGACACTGTTTTATTATCCCTCCACTGTATTATTAACATCTCCTTCTTCCTGGTGCAACACATGTCACGGCGGGCTGATTTTGTTTTAAAATGATTTTATTTCTTTTAAAGACAATGGGAAACCTTTTTTTTTTATTTTTTTTTTTTATAATAGTTCCCCATGCACAACAGCTTTCTTTAAAAGATATTTTAAGAGTTGTACATCATCATCATCATCATGTAGTATGTCCTTTGCAGAACATCACTCTCATCACAGCCCGTCTGAAAGACTCTCGATCTCTAGCCAGCCCTCCTGCCTCCTCCAATGTCATGTTCAAGGTGTCTTCAATGTCCTGTGTCCACCGTCGTCTTGGTCGGCCCCTGCCTCGCCTTCCAGGTACCATACCCTCCATCACTGCTCTCTCTAAGCATTGATATTGTTTATATATACTGTTTCAGCCTCAGCAAGGATCCATAATTTCATTCCCCATTTAGTTGGCTTATCTCTAATATACTGCCTAAATAATTTAGCATACCTGCCTCTATTACTAGGTAAAGGATCCTGTTACACATCCATTGGGGCATATTGGGAATATGGTGTTAGGCCCATATTTTCTTGACCATCGGCACACTAGGGGTGATGTGGTCAGCATCACGCAGGCCGCCTTAACCTTCCCAGAAGTTGCCCTGGTACCCAATTGATGAGGCTGGGTCGAGCCCCGTGGCCGTTTGCAGTCTAAAAAAAATCCCACCTCAACTGGGGATCGAACCATGGACCACCGAGCTAGGAAGCCAGTGCACTAACCACTGTGCTAACGCGGCTCCCCTCTATTACTAACCATCGATTAATTAGTGCAAAGATGTTGTCGAGGCCGATAAAGTTTCTGGCATTTCCTATGAATGAAATCAGACAGAAAGCATACTCTCCTCCTTTAGATGAACCCTAGGCTGTCGATCATTATAACCTTTGGATCTGTAATGAAAGAATTTAACATATTGTTAGTTACAGTGTGAGAAACTAAAGGTAAATTTTTTTAATCACACATTCTGTATTATAATTTAATCTTAAAAATTTACAAAAATGCACTAAACAATTACAAACTTTAAATATTTTTAAACATTATCCCTCCCAAAAAAAATATATAACTTTCACCACTTTCTGGTCTGTTTTATTTTTTTCGCTATGTATCTGTTCGTTTTTGCAAAATTAAATGTACTTAGCAACCGTTTCTATGGACGGGTAATCTTTAAAAAATTAAGTAAAGAAAATATTGTTTACAATAAATGTTGAAATAATTACAGATTTTAATGAAAAATAGGTTATAGTATCTATTTAAATGGTAATTTTTTTTTTAAAATGGGGTCACTAGGCTGTAACATTCTATTACAATTCCTAGTGCAATAGATTATTATAAATTAATTTTAGTGATATTTATAGCAATAATAACCTATTTTTGATTTCGAGAAGGATGTGTAATAAATTTCTTGGAATGATATTTTTAAGTAATGAATTAATTGAATTTCACGGAGAGGATGGTGTAGATGAGATTCTAGTTCAGGAATATGTGACTTCACCACACACAAAAAATCATAAAAATTAGAATTTTTGCTTTTTTTGTGATCTGACCTCTTGGATTAATTTTCCATTGGATATACGTTTCAATTCCTGAGCTTTTACCGCCAGGGAATTAAACAAAGCTCAAATATTTACTTGTAAGTGCATAATTTAAAAATTTTTATTTTTATTTTTCCCAAGAAAGATTTGAAGATGATTTAAAATACTCCCCAAGGTATAACAAACAATTATTACATCACTTAAGAACTCATTGAATTTCACTACATTCTTCAGCCAATTTCCTAAAGTTTGATGCATATTACTTATGTCTGCTGAATTAATAAATATGTCTACTACCTGTTTTTAAAACATCAATTGTAGAAAAAAAAAAATGCAATCCTTTTGGGGCCTGGGTAAAACCAAAAAACTGCCTGGGATAGGAAAAGTTGACAGCACACTACCAGGGAATCACACACACCTCCAGACAATAACCACCAACTTAAAATAATTTTGGTGGATTTAATATATTGAATTAGAAGCAGCTAGTTTGTTTTATTTACTTGCTTTAAACAATTTCATTTCTGCATTTTTCCATTCATTGGCATTTCTTTATTTTTTTCTGCTGTGCTTTCATCTGGGTTTTATTGTGCGAAACATGCTTCCAATCCAGGCTTTCTTTGTGCGTATTCAGTGAGCTTATGCTAATGCATGAACTACTAATAATGCTTACATGTAAAGATTATGCCCTTACATGGTACTAGGCCGAAGGGTAAGAGCTCAATCGCTGCAGGATCTATAACATGTAAAGATACCTGATGTTGATCCAGAGACTCTGAGAAAAGATAGATAAAGAACAGAAGCACTGCTACGTCAGAAGTGTTTCACAAGGTGACTAAGACGAGGCTATGCTTCGGACTAGCAACCTCATTGTTAGTACAGAATTGTTATAAAAACTGCTGCTATAGGAGTCCATGATGTAACATTTATTAGTTCAGATGTAACATTTATTAGTTCAGATGTAACATTTATTAGTTCAGATGTAACATTTATTAGTTCAGATGTAAAGGTAGAGTATTTTTTTTTTTTTTAAATGTTATTGTAGAATCTTCCTGAGTGGACTGCTTCTTTGAGGAAGAAAGGCGGAGGGCCTTTATTTGTATAATCTTCTTGTCTAGGCAGCTCCTTTCATGTTTGTTGAGTTCCGGTTAAAAAGATTAGTTGGTTTACACTAGGTTTTACGTGCTATAAAAAGGGTAGTCCCATACCAGATACTGCTGGAGGGAAGTGAAGTGTTAGAGACTTCACCATACTAAGTCCAGCATCGAGAGGTGGGGTGACCAGTTTCATTCCTCGCTGCCTTTTCCTTCCTTAACTTAAAGAGTGGAGTCAGGTACCCATTTACAGCTGAGTAGACTGTCGGTACCGTGATTCGAACCCGGCATCTTTGCCGCAAGAGACCAGCACTCTAACCACTCTATCATTCAGACGCTCTGTTACATGCTAGGCTCAGCTAATATTGCAACATATATTTATCCATTAATATACGCAGATGTTTCTTTTCGCTGCTTGGTCTAGTAAACTATTGTAATTAGAATGTATAGAGATTATATCAAAATATTAACGTTACGTGCTAGTTACTTTCATGTACATTCTAGTGTTATGGAACTTTATAAAAAATCGTGATGGAATACTGTGGAAGAGCATTGGGAGACACGCAGCAGTAGTATTGTGTGTTGTGGTGGCTTACTATTGCTAGGGTATCACTAATTCCACTGGCTTGTCAGTGAAGCCAACATCATAGCAACAACTTCACAGTTATATTCACCGATCTTGTTTAACTAAAGAAACTGCTTCACACAAAATGGTCACGTGTACATAGCGTAGCGTTCATCCTTCTTCTTCTTCATGTACCGTGCCTAGTGGCATAGGAGATCATGTCTCTCCACAACTCCCTGTCCCTAGTACAATTTATCAATTCTGCTGTTGACTTCTTTCCATGCCACGATGTCAAACTGTCCAGTATTTGTTCTCTTTGTCTTCCCCTATCTCTTTTTCCTTCAATCTTACCTGTTGTTACGATATATTCCAGCTTTCCTCTTCTCATAACATGCCAAAAAAGTAGATTGCTTCTTTCTAACTTGTGAAATAAGTTTCCTTTGTGCATTGGCCTCTTTCAGGACATCCTCATTACTCTTTTTGGCTGTCTATGGTATTATTAACATTCTTCTGTAAAACCACATCTCTGTTGCCTCTAGTGCCTTCCCTATTTGTTTAATAATTGTCCATGACTCACTCCCAAATGTCAGGATTGGTTCTATATAACGATGAAGAACTCTCTTTCTTACTTCCAATAACAAAGAATCGTTCATCCATGAACATCAAATGCTTGATCCACACATAGTTAAATATCTTTTTCCATTCACTATCCAAACAGATTACTTGTATAGGACAAATACTTATTCAACTTCAGTCAAACTCTGACTGATGCAACACCTTGTGGATTTATATATTCATCACAACTGACAGAGGGGTTCCACAGACATTCCACATGTTGAGCATTATTATATTAAAAAATTGTTATTCATAGAAGCTTCAAATCTGCAGGAACTGGTATGGATCTACTGTCATGGTCATGCAGGGATATGCAGTAATGAGAAAGCTAGACTAGCATCAAGAACGCCCATAGTGGGGACACTGGATATGGATAAAAGAGAGATACTGAGGACAATTAATATCGCCTGTTAGAGAACGACACTGCATTAGATGATTCAACAAGGTCAAGATTGTCGGGATTTGGTATCAAACATAAGGCTAGCCAGGATGGACGTATAAGAGGATGCATCTGTCATGTATATAACCAGACCGCTACAGGAACAGTTAGCATTCATACCCTTCGACATATGCTGAGGGAGACTGAGCACCTATGGGTTTGCCCTGAGTGCAATGATGTCGATTCTGTTAAACAATAACAGTATTTTAAAACATCTTCAAATCTTTCACAGGAGTCATTCAGTCCACAGTTCAGCATTAAAACATGTTGGTCCCCTTACAAAGACACAGCGAGAATAATCCCACCGCTAGAGTAAACAAGATATCGTTTCTCATACCATGTGACCAGTTTGGTTTGGTTTGGTTTGGTTTGGTTTTTAAGGACCATCTTTATTGCACACATACCACTCCATAAGTTACATCAGAGGTATGGTGTCCGCCTCATATTCAAGAGGTAGCGGGTTCAAATCCCAGTTGAGAGATTATAATTTATTGAAATATTTTTTCAGAGCCAGTGGTCCTAATTACGTCATACTCCCCCCCTGATCTCATAGGTAGGGAGATCGGATGTCTAGCCTTCTCGGACAAGGGCGAAAAAATAGGAGGTCCCTTGTGCAAGTTAGCACGTTAAAAATCCCACGGCAGTTGGAAATCCTAAAGAGTAGGCTTATCAGGCCGCTGCCCTGGCAAAATTTAAAAATTAGGAAACCTACCCACCACAAAAAATATTTATAGAATGTGTGATTCCTATACATTATATACACACATTGGGATTCTCGCCGGTGCTACGGAGTTCATGCACTGTGCTGAGATCCTCCTTGTGTGATCTAAGGGAGGAGATCGGAGCACTGATGGTGTTGTCCGTGTGCAATAAAGATAGTCCTTAAAAACCAAACCAAACCAAGTTACTAACACTCTTGGTGCATTATAGTGTTACTGTTACAATCTGCATCAAATATAAATTCTTGTTTCCTACACCAGATGCATCGTAACAAATACTATAATTATGAGTATTTCTGTTTACCTGATGTTTCTGTTATTTTCTACACTAATACTTAGACATTTCCAAATGTCTAAGAATCTGGAAGGATACAGTACACAAGATTAGAGCAGAATGTTGGATGTACTAGCCAAACAACGACTGAGGTAACAGTCGAGTGCTCAAAATAGGATACAAATTCATACAATATACACTTTGTTAACTGAAAGTGCCTGCCTCAGGTCAGGTTCAACAGGGTGCCGAACCTCAAAAATTAAGAAAAAAAAGCAGAATGTTGGATGGACCTGCTTGTTTTCAGTTCTTTGACTGTGAGAATGTTTATTTGTTTATCATTGCTGAACTGAATAATTAGCATATTTAGCTTTGTTTGTAGAGTTCTCCTAGCTAGATAACATTGTTTAATTTATTTATAGAATCCTCTTGACCAATGAAACATTCTTTCAGGCAGTGGAAAAAAAAAATTTATATACCGGTTTATGCTTAGCTCAGTTGAAAAACTCCTTTTGCTACTTGAGAAGTATGTACATTATCTCTTTTTTTAACTTTATTACCAGATGAAGACAAACATGAAATTATAAGTGCCAAATTACACAAAGTTTAGAAATGTGGAATTTGTTCTGTGGTCGTAAGGCCCAATATTTCCTGGCTAAATGATTTGTAGGTGGTCTTTTGTTCTGGTTTGGATAATTCTGATGGCACACAAGTTTTTTTAAATGAAGTTTTGACGAGGCACGTCCCGTTCAATCTAGTCGGTTATATTAGGGCGCATCTCCAAATATAAAAGACCTTTAGGTCTGAGAGTAGTAGAAAAGTTGTATACTGTTATGCATTTAATTTTTGAAAAATTAATGTTATTATATATTTATTATCCAGAGCTTTCTGTATTGTGTAACAATTATGCATATTACACCTGCACCATAATCTGTAACATATATTTTCATATGACTAGATGCATCAGATACATTTTTATGTATATCTACATATAATTTGCGTTTAAACATTAAATCTTTTCATAAGATTTGATATGTAAAATATATGCTTTTACAAGTGAAATATCTTAATTTCATTTCATAAATCAATAATATCTTTACCTGTGATATGTATTCTTCTTCTTCTTTGTTCGTCCTGAAAAGGACGTTGGTTGCGTTGTGTCCATTTACAACAAAGCTGCAATATTTGAGCCTTTCGGCTGACACATCCGACTTCAGCACAGCATTTTTGGGACCGGGTTAGCCTTCCCTCTTCGATCTCTACTCACTCAGCCAGACTGCAGTGATGTAGCCTGTTTCCAGGACCACCACTTGGAGGTTGAGTAGGGTCTTGGTCAGCTCTGGTTCGCTGACCCTGACGCAAGAAGTCTAGCTATGGGTCGCTAACTGTATTCCTCACTTGACGCGTCTTAGGTCCCTGAAATGTATTCAACATCAACTATGTTTTCACATGTGAAATATTGTTACATGATTTGTTGCAAGTCATATCTTATGTACAATATAACTCAGACATCTGTTCATTAAATGCATGAAATATCTTCATAAAATTTGAAATGTAAAACGTTTTCATGATCTGTTTCAGAACAATTAATGCATAGACACAGGTCATCTTTGTACATTACTTACATGTCACTTATTTTTGCTTCATAAGAAGGATGAGCCACTACTGCAGTTGGCTTCTATGGTGGAAGCATGCTTACTTACTTACTTACTTAGTCGTTCCCCTTCTACCGTGAGGTGTAGAGGTTTGGAAGAGAGAGCGCCAGACCATTCTATCAGCTGTCTTCTTCCTGGCCTGGTTCCATTCTAGTCCTCGGTCCTTCAAAGATTGTCTAATGTTGTCCTCCCAGCGGACTCTGGGTCGTCCTGGAGGTCTGGATCCCTGGCTCTTTGTTTCCCATGCTTGTCGTGGTAGCCGATCTTCTCCCATTCTGCAGACATGGCCAAACCATCTTAGTTGGGACTGTTCTATTTGGGTCTGCAGCGGATGGGATTTTAGGCCTTGACAGATCGTCTGGTTGCGGACCATGTCTCTTCTTGTTACTTCAACCACTTTCCTCAGATACCTCATTTCTGAGGTTTGGATCTGGCTTTTGTGGGTTGTAGTCATTGCCCACGACTCGCATCCATATGTCAAGACTGGGACATAGGTGGAGCGGTATACAGCCATCTTCGTTTTCTTACCAACCTCTTTCTTGCTGAGGAATCCACGATTTATGGCCTGAAAAAGTCTCCCAGCCGCTGCTTTTCGAGTGGCCAACTCTTCTTTGATGCCTCCCTTTCGGTCTATAATAGCTCCGATATTTAAAGTGGTCGACCTGCTCCAGGACCTGTTCTCCCAACTTAATCTGATGTTTTCTTTCTTCTCGTGATATCACCATGGATTTTGTTTTAGAGCTGCTTATGACCATCCCTCTCTTCTCCAGCTCTTCCTTCCAGACTTGCAGGTTGGATTGGAGATGTGCCTCTGATTTAGCAATCAGGGCAACATCATCAGCAAATGCCAGCTCCGAAATATAGACCTGTCTCATCTTCCAGTACCCCACTGAATACTTTCTTGTTCTCTCCTTACATGCCTTGATGACATCGTCCATAAGGAGTATGAAGAGGTAAGGTGATAGGATATCACCTTGTCTTACACCAGTGGTGGTCCTGAACTCTTCTGACTTATGGTTTGCTGTCCTCACATAATTTCTGCAAGACTTGTAGAAGCACTGTATAGCATGAATCAGAGGTGCTGGAATATTCTTCCTTGCCAAACAGTCCCAAAGTTTGCTCCAGGGGACCCTGTCAAACGCCTTTTCCAGATCTATGAAACAAAGATGGATCTCACTCTTATACTCAAGGGCCTTTTTCACTCAGCTGTCTGAGTGTGAAGATTAGGTCTTGAGTACTTCGGTTTGCTCGGAATCCGCACTGGACCTCATCCAATTGTGGCTCAGCTAGGCGTCGGAGTCTCTGCTCTAGGATTCTAGAGTAGATTTTACCAGGGACACTGAGAAGGGATATGCCTCTATGGTTTCCACATTGTCGATTGTCACCCTTTTTGAAAATTGGTGTTATGATGGCAATCTCCCAATCCTTTGGTATGGTCTTGTTGCACCATGCTGCCTGTAGGACCTTTAAGAGTAATAGGTCGCCTGATGCTCCCATGTACTTAACCATTTCTGGTGTTATACCATCATGCCCTGCTGCTTTGCCCATCTTGATTTTCTCTAGTGCTGCCCTCAGTTCTTCCATCTTTATGTCATCTTCACCATCATTGGTTTCCTCTTCTGTGTCAGTGGTTATCATTTCTGATGCTTCATCATGCTCACCATCCAGGAGTTCTGAGAAATATTCTTTCCATCTTGCCATTACTTCCTTCGGGGCAGTAAGCAATTTGCCTTGCTTGTCCTTTATAAATTTGAGAGGGCATTGTTTTTCTTTCCTCATGTTCTTTAGGGTCTTATAGAACAATTTCTGGTTTTCTTGTGCATCTTTTTCTAGCTTTTCTCCAAATTCTTCCCAGGACTTCTGTTTTGCTGCTAGCACTTTGTTCTTTGCTTCTGTTCTGAGTGTCACATATTCTCTATATTTTTCCATTTGTCCTGTTGTGTTTTTTAGCTCCTAAGTATTGTTTCCATGCCATTTTCTTCTCTCTTATTTTCTCTTTGACTTCCTCTGTCCACCAAGGTGTCCTCTTTCTCTGGTTCCCAAGTCGGATTTCACCGCATGCTTCTGCAGCAGCTGTCTTTATGATATCCTTGAATTTATTCCAGAGGGTTTCCAAGTCATCAGGTCGTTCTTCTGTGTTGCTCACTGCTGTAGCAATAAGCCCCTGATATCTGGTCTTAATTTCTGGCTCTCTCAGCTTGTAGGTCCTAATGCTCATTTCTCCTGCTCGTTTACTTGGTTTCTTGCGTGATGTTGGGCAGTTCCTAGGCTGAGCAGCTCTTTCAGTTGTTCGTTTGATTGTTAGCAGGTAGTGATCACTTCCAATCTCTGGCCCCCTCCAGACTCTTGCATCTCAGACATATCTGAATGAGCTTCTCCGAACAATGGCATAGTCGATCACTGACTTCTCATTCTTGGTTGGTTCACATCTAGTGTATGCATGTATGCGCTTATGGGGGAACTTTGTGTTTGTAATGATCAGTTTCTGCTCACTGCAGAATCTAAGGAGTCGCTTTCCATTGTCATTGAGAGTATCTTCTCCATATCTTCCGATAACTCCACCCCATCTAGCATGGTCATTTCCAACTCTGGCATTAAAATCTCCGAGCATAATAACTTCATCTAGGCAGTCATCCACTGTCCTTTGAAGCAGCTCGAAGAATTCCTCCTTGACCGTGGAAGCATGCACCTGCACATATTGTGTGCTTTGGCTGTGGTGGTTAATGTAGGAGTTTTTATTTAAAGGCTGCTCGCCATATGCAGTGCCTCATTGTAGGTGCCTCAGATTTCCCTAGTGGGAGTAGTGGTATTTGTTTTATGTCTTCTCTGAGATCCCCAGGGGTCATATGTGGTATGTCACACCATTTATTCATTACCCTTCAGCTCCATGAGGAGCTTAGGCCTTCAACGTATTCACACCAAGTCCTCTTGTCCTGTACCATCTGCTCAAGATTCTTTCATTTCAGTCTCCAGTTCTCTTCCCCTTGTGTTTTCAGTCACCCTCCACCTCTCACCCTGTAGATTCCAGAAAAAAGGACTGCCTTGTGATGCTATCAGCAAGTTTCCTCAGGCGGTGTCCTATCCATCGCCAGCGTCTTCTTTTCATCTCTTTAAGGTATCTCTTTTTGCCTGTGTGTTACCGGGGCCCAAGAGAGGAGCGAGGAATAGTAATCTGTGTATTACCGGGGCCCAAGAGAGGAGCGAGGAATAGTAATCCTGTAACCTTCCTAGTATGTCATAAAAGGCAACAAAGGAAGCTGGGCATGGGACTGACTACTCCATCCTGTAGAAACTGTTAAGACAACTTAAATAAGTATGATATGTTGCTTATTAACCCAGTACAGGCATGTTTTCCTCTTGGCAGAGTTTCAGTCAAACAGGTTCAAACCTGGTTTAGTCAAATGACGGAGCATGTAACAAGGGCATATCTTACATTGACCAGTGTGGTAAGTGTATTAGATCTGAATATTTCAGCTACAAAAGTAAGCTAACAAATGGGGTCCTATAAGGTATTTTAAAATTAATGCTTCCTTTCTTGACTTGAAATAATTTTTTTAAAATTACAGTTACATATAACTGGTGGGGTAAATGAGTATAGGTAATGTTATCTTTCTTCTTCTTCTTCGTTCATCCTGAAAAGGACGTTGGTTGCGTTGTGTCTATTTACACCGAAGCTGCGATATCTGCACCTTTTGGCCGACACATCCGACTTCAGCACAGCATTTTTTGGGACCGGGTTTGCCTTCCCTCTTCGATCCCTACTCTCTCAGCCAGACTGCAGTGATGCAGCCTGTTTCCAGGACCACCACGTTGAGGTGGAGTAGGGTCTTGGTCAGCTCTGGTTAGCTGACACTGGCGCAAGCAGTCAAGCTATGGGTCGCTGACTGCATTCTCTATTGCTGCATCTTTGGGTCCCAATATTATCTTACTGTTGTTATTGTTGATTAGAATCGACAACATTGCACTCTGGGTAAACCCATAGGTGCTCAGTCTCCCTCAGCAAGTGTAGAAGGGTATCATCATGTGACATATTCTTTTCAGAACGTTGTCTCCATTACAGCTGCTCTGAATGCATCCCGATTCTGGGCAAGTTGACCTGCATCAGCCAAAGACAAGTTCAGACTCTCTGTGATGTCCTGGGTCCACCGTCGTCTAGGTCGACCCCTTCCCCTTTTTCCAGGGACCATGCCTTCCATCACTGTTTTTACCAGACTATTATGTCTTTTTATATGACCGAAAAATTTCAGCTTCCTTATTGCGATGGTATTTAGGAGCCAATGTTCCTGTACGTTTAGTGAGTGCAGTACTTCTCTGTTGCTCTTTTTTTCTGTCCAGGGTATTCTCAACATCCTTCTGTAGCATTTCATTTCGAATGATGTAATCTTTTTTGCAACTGTTTTATTGAGTGTCCAAGTCTCGCAGCCGTATGTTGCTACTGGGAATATACATGCTCTGATCAGTTGTAACTTTGTTTCTTTGCTTGTGCCTTGCCATAGGTTTTTCATCTGTATTAGTTTATGTGAAGCAATTGCAAGTCTTCTTTTAATTTCTACTGCACAGTCGCCAGAGCTGTTGATGATTGATCCTAAGTATTCGAATTCATTAACACTTTCCAGTTATTCTTTATCAATTTCAATTTCTGGTTTGGTCTTTACTTTGTTGTCAATACTTTGGTCTTCTTGGTGTTTAGGTATAGATTCTGGGCCTCGCTGTGTTTTTTGGTGGACAGAATTAATTGTTCAAGTCCTTCTGGGTTGGTCGATAGGAGGACTGTGTCGTCAGCATATCTGATTTCCGGGATCTGGTACCCGCCGATGTTAAATGAGTCAAACTCTGTGTGTTCTTGGTCATCTCTTACGTTTCTCATGATATTCTCGGCATAAATGTTAAACAGGTAAGGGGAAAGGGTACAGCCTTGTCTTACTCCTTTCTGTACTTCAAACCATTCTGATGTTTCCCCCTCTATTCTTACGGTTGCCTGTTGTTCTTGGTACAGCAGTGCGATGAGTTGTATAAGGTGGTTTGGAAATCCCATATTTTTCATAATAGCCCATAACTGCTGATGTTGTACACAATCGAAAGCTTTGGTGTAATCAATGAAACAAGTATGTAGGTCAACGTTGAATTCTCTACACTTTTCTATGATGATCCTCATGTTGAATATACGATCTCTAGTGCCTCTACCTGGTCGAAAACCCGCCTGTACTTCGTTTATTTCTGTTTCTAGCTTTTGTTGCATCCTTTTCATTATGATTTGTAATAGTATTTTGCTGGCATGGCTTATAAGAGCTATAGTTCTGTAGTTGTGCACAGTTTCAGGTTGCCCTTTTTTGGCAAGGGTATGTAAATTGATCTTTTCCATTCCTTGGGTCAAATTCCGCTTTGCCAGATCTTGCAGCATAATGCATGGTATATAAGAGCGCTGCCTTCTCCTCCTGCCTGTATCATTTCAGCTGTTATTTCATCACAACCAGGAGATTTTCCACTTTTTAAGTGTTTGATTGCGTTCCGGACTTCCTCTATGGTAGGTTCTGGTTCACGTTCCGCTTCATTCATGACGTTGTTATCTGCCGCTTTGTTTATTTCCGTATACATTTCTTGACAGTACTCCTTCCATCTGTTCAGAATATCTTTACATTCTGTTAGAGTATCGCCTTTCTTGTCGTTTATTGCATGAGGTGATGATTTAAAGTTGCTGTTCTTCAATGTTCTTACTTCAGAAAACATATTCTTACTCAATCCCTGTTCGCGCATTTCCTCTATTTTCCTGCAGGTGTCGTTTATGTATTGTTGTTTGTCTTGTCTGACTCGTTTTTTAATCTGCTTTGTGTATTCCTTGTACAACTCCTGATTTTCTGTATCTTTTTTGGACTTCATTTTTCTTCTCTCTACCACCAACTTCAGTGTTTCGTCTGAGATGTATTCTTGTCTCTTTATACTTCTTTTAGGAATTAACCTCTGTGCATTTGTAATATAAACATCTCTGATGTTATTGGCAAGTTCATCTGGTGTCATTTCCTCCTGTACTGCTATAAGAATGTCAAATTTGTTCTGAATATCGACACTGTGCTCTTCTGGTAAGGCGCTTGTGTCATAACGTATTACTTTGTTGCTTGTAACAACTTTTTTCAATTTGATCTTGAAGTTTGCAGCAAGAAGTTCGTGGTCAGAGTCACAGTCTGCTCCTGGGAGTGTCTTGATGGATGAGATACAAGATCGCCACCTTTGTTTTATAAAGATGTAATCTATTTGGTTCTTGCTTTTTCCGTCCGGTGATGTCCATGTATATAGTCTTCTAGGGTGTTGCATGAAAAGAGTATTTGTGATGACTAGGTTGTTTTCTAGGCAGAATGTTGTCAAGCGTTCTCCTCTCTCATTTCTCTGGCCCAATCCATAACTTCCTTTCACTCTTTTTTCATGTTCTAATCTTTCGTTTCCAACTTTGGCATTAAAATCTCCCATTATTATCCTAATATCTTGCTTATTTGCTTTCTCTAATGCGTGTTGCAGTTCATTGTAAAAATCTTCAATTTCCTGTTCTTCAGCAGCTGCTGTTGGCGCATATGTTTGTATAATTGTGATGTTCTTTCTTTTTCCTTTCAGTCTGATTGTGACAATGCGGTCATTTATGGGATTATATCCTAATAGGGAGGCAGCTGTCCTTTTAGACAGGTAGAAGCCAACGCCACTCTGACCTCCTCTCTCTTTGCCTGAGTATATGAATGTTCCTGCTGATGGAATCGAAAAGTGTCCCTGGCCCGACCATCTGTGCTCTGAGATGCCCAGGATATCGATGTTTAGTCTTTCCATCTCGTTCTTCACTATGTACTGTTTTCCTTGGTATAAGCTTCTGACGTTCCATGTTCCTATTTTGATTATTTTTCTAATACCGATGACATGGTTTTCCATGGTAACACAGTCAGGCTTTTGGCCGTCATCACGATTACCTGTACTGACGCTGCCAACGATCTCTTCCCCAGTTAAATATGATCTGCCTGGCCTGGGGGACTCACCACCAGATCTTTGCGTAGTATTCAGATTAGCCATTATGGATTTCTTGGCATTGTACATCCAGTAGTTTGCCATTGCTTTCTGGATGGTTCTGGCCGCTTACCATTACAGTCCATGGTGCGCCCTCAGCCCAATACCAGGCCTTTCCAACTCCTGCCCTAGAAGCCGTTGTCAAAATATTATTGATCATCCGCCCGTTCGGCCAGCAGTTGTGTGTACTGTTTAAGGGGGACCTCCCTTTTTCAATTTGCTCACGTAGTTCTGCCGGCCAGTCAGAGCCGTTGCCCGGGGGGGTGGCGCTGCCGTACACAAGCAGACTCGAGGAGCCATACGTGAGCTGAACTGGAGTGGGGGAACCAAATAGGATCCAGGCCATCCTCAAAAAGAGGAAGTGACTGCCTCTCACCGTGAGGTACTATCCCTTACACACTCCAGCCCTACCCCCCATAGAAGGGTATGAAAGCTAATTGTTCCACTTTCGCGCTGTTTGTATACACGCTGGATGCACCTTCTCATATGTCCATCCCTGCTATTCTTACATTTGGTTCCACACTATGACAAAAGGACAAAGAAAGTAGGTCTTCTTCAAGGGGTGAATGAACTAATACACAAGAGAAAGAAAAAAGAAATTATTTAAATACGTAAAATAATAACGAAAATGATACCATAAATGGAAGTAGCTGATGTTTCTCTCTTGAATACCAGTATGATCAAAATGACCACTTGAATAGATCGTGGTTTGAAATGGCGAGCGTGAGTACAATTGAAAACTAGGAATCAAATAAGAAGTTTCCATATAAGTGGCAAATAAGTGCTTGGATTTTTCACTTTCTGAGTCAGAACTGTTCCTTTATAATTTACTTCTTCCACATTCTCTCAGTATGAAAGGTAGAAAGATTTTTTTTTTTTATTGGATTCTTCATAAACATTTTGAGAATAATTTTATATGCACACCCCACACTGTCCAGAGTAGTTCCCAGGGGGGGTCTCAGAGGAGACAAAGAAAGAACAGAACAAATGCTGCCACATGCATGTCATAAAAGGCAGCTAATACAAGGTTATGCATGTGGCTTGCAATCTTGTCATGTAGAAGAAATTGATACAGAAACCACCCCTGCAAGAGTTTGTGATTTGGCATAAGCCTCCTTAAGGGCGCCGTCTGCAGGAGTGGCTGCATGCTGTATAAGGAGTTTATAAAAAAAGGGAGAGAATGATGATGATAACTCTGCAAGCTGGTCAAGTATTTTAGAGTCTCATCATCATGTGACGTATTCTCTCCAGAATGTTGTCTCCTTTACAGCTGCTCTGAATGCATCACAATTCTGGGCAAGTTGACCTGCATCAGCCAAAGACAAGTTCAGACTCTCTGTGATTTCCTGGGTCCACCGTCGTCTAGGTCGACCCCTTCCCCTTTTTCCAGGGACCTTGCCTTCCATCGCTAATTTTTCCAGACTATTATGTCTTTTTATATGACCGAAAAATTTCAGCTTCCTTATTGCGATGGTATTTAGGAGCCAATGTTCCTGTACGTTTAGTGAGTGCAGTACTTCTCTGTTGGTCTTTTTTTCTGTCCAGGGTATTCTCAACATCCTTCTGTAGCATTTCATTTCGAATGATGTAACCTTTTTTGCAACTGTTTTATTGAGTGTCTAAGTCTCGCAGCCGTATGTTGCTACTGGGAACATACATTTTAGAGTTTAGTTTTATTTATTCCAGATTTAATAAATTAGCTTTCGGCAGCATTTCCTGTTTCTAGAATTTAGCATTTATGTACTAATACTTTCACACAAACAGATTTTTTGACACAAAAGTGTATGGGCAAATGGCAAAGTGTTGTTGCTTGTATTGAAAGATTATTATTTGTTAATAGCTGATAAAAAAAAGTATATTCTTACCAACTCTTTGCTATCAGTGTCAGACATGGTTCCTGCTGACCAAAGCACATGAGAGGAAAGTCATATCCTGTGAGATGAAATGTTTAATAAAAGCCATTAATGTTACCAGCAGAAGACAGAATGAGAAATGATGACATCAGAAAAATTGTAGGAACTACATCTTGCATCAGGTATATAGAGAGACAGAAAAATTAAGTGATTTGGCCATCTCATGAGAATGGAACCTGATAAATTACCACCATGTGCCTATAATAGTAGAACATCTGGTTTCAGGGCATGAGGAAGACCAAGAGGAAGATGGATAGACAACATCACAGACATCCTACAACTTCACAGACATCCTACAATAATATTGGCTCACAGTTGCCAATGTTACACATTTGGCTCAAGAATGCAGACTTCAACTCTCCACTATGCTTCACTGCAACAGTGGACTAAAAAAAAAAAGAAGATTATTGGTTGATAAAAATTACTTTATTTTGAATTTGCAGAAGTTAAAGCTTCCTGACAAGCTGGATGTTGGATATTTTAGCAGTCTAGTTAGTGAGATAATGAAGCCAAATCCTATTGTGAGTATAAACCGTCTGTTGGCTTGTGTTGTAAAAATCTGGAAACTCTTTTCATTGTAAATATCTTGTGGTTTAAATGACATAGTAAATTAAAGTTAAGTAGTTCTTCAAGTGCCAAGCCTGGTGATGCAGGTGTTCATGTTTCTGCGCAACTTTCTGTCTCCAGTACTGTTTATCAAACCTGTTTTTGACCTCTTTCCATGCTATGTTGTCGCACTGTCCAGTATGTTCTCCATTTATCGTCCTCGATCTCTTTTTTGCCTCAATTTTACCTGTTGTCACAATGTATTCTAGCTTTCTTCTCCTCGTAATGCACCCAAAGAAAGTGGATTGCTTCCTTCTGATGTGAGTAATAAGCTTCCTTTGCATACTGGCTTCTTTCATGACATCCGCATTATAACAATAATAATAATAATAGCCCCTTCCGTCATAACTGACTATGGGTATGCGCCTCTGAGGTGACAGCCCTTAGCTGCTTATTTTCCTGGTGTTTCTTTCATGTTTTCTCCTCTCTTCTGCTTGCTGTGAGAGCTTCTTTTCGCCCAATCTGAGGTGGCGCCGTAGATAGCATCGCCACTTGGTGCGATCGGCAGCTTCATCCTCCCAGGTTGCTGGATTTGTGTCCAGTGCCCTCATGTCTCTCTTGCACACATCTTTGAACCTCAGCTGTGGTCGCCGAACTGTTCTTTTGCCATCTGCCAGTTGTCCATAGAAGATATCTTTCGGGATGCGACCATCTTCCCTGTGGTGGACATGGCCAAGCCAACATTGTCTAAGCAGTGTATACATGACTTTTACATTTTTAGATATCCGTAGTATTCTTAACATTCTTCTATAAAACCACATCTCTTTGGCCACCAGGGCTTGTCCTTCTTGTTCACTAATTGTCATTGTCACACTTCCATATATGGACTGTATAACAATGAAGCCTAGAAGACTATATACATGGACATCACCGGATGGAAAAAGCAAGAACCAAATAGATTACATCTTAATACAATAAAGGTGGCGATCTTGTATCTCATCCATCAAGACGCTCCCAGGAGCAGACTGTGACTCCGACCATGAACTTCTTGCTGCAAACTTCAAGATCAAATTGAAAAAAGTCGTTACAAGCGACAAAGTAATACATTATGACACAAGCGCCTTACCAGAAGAGTACAGTGTCGATATTCAGAACAAATTTGACATTCTTATGGCAGTACAGGAGGAAATGACACCAGATGAACTTGCCAATAACATCAGAGATGTTTATATTACAAATGCACAGAGGTTAATTCCTAAAAGAAGTATAAAGAGACGAGAATACATCTCAGACGAAACACTGAAGTTGGTGGTAGAGAAAAGAAAAATGAAGTCCAAAAAAGATACAGAAAATCAGGAGTTGTACAAGGAATACACAAAGCAGATTAAAAAACGAGTCAGACAAGACAAACAACAATACATAAACGACACCTGCAGGAAAATAGAGAAAATGCGCGAACAGGGATTGAGTAAGAATATGTTTTCTGAAGTAAGAACATTGAAGAACAGCAACTTTAAATCATCACCTCGAGCAATAAACAACAAGAAAGGCGACACTCTAACAGAACGTAAAGATATTCTGAACAGGTGGAAGGAGTACTGTCAAGAAATGTATACGGAAATAAACAAAGCGGCAGATAACAACGTCATGAATGAAGCGGAACGTGAACCAGAACCTACCATAGAGGAAGTCCGGAACGCAATCAAACACTTAAAAAGTGGAAAATCTCCTGGTTGTGATGAAATAACAGCTGAAATGATACAGGCAGGAGGAGAAGGCAGCGCTCATATATACCATGCATTATGCTGCAAGATCTGGCAAAGCGGAATTTGGCCCAAGGAATGGAAAAGATCAATTTACATACCCTTGCCAAAAAAGGGCAACCTGAAACTGTGCACAAACTACAGAACTATAGCTCTTATAAGCCATGCCAGCAAAATACTATTACAAATCATAATGAAAAGGATGCAACAAAAGCTAGAAACAGAAATAAACGAAGTACAGGCGGGTTTTCGACCAGGTAGAGGCACTAGAGATTATATATTCAACATGAGGATCATCATAGAAAAGTGTAGAGAATTCAATGTTGACCTACATACTTGTTTCATTGATTACACCAAAGCTTTCGATTGTGTACAACATCAGCAGTTATGGGCTATTATGAAAAATGTGGGATTTCCAAACCACCTTATACAACTCATCGCACTGCTGTACCAAGAACAACAGGCAGCCGTAAGAATAGAGGGGGAAACATCAGAATGGTTTGAAGTACAGAAAGGAGTAAGACAAGGCTGTACCCTTTCCCCTTACCTGTTTAACATTTATGCCGAGAATATCATGAGGAACGTAAGAGATGACCAAGAACACACAGAGTTTAACTCATTTAACATCGGCGGGTACCAGATCCCGGAAATCAGATATGCTGACGACACAGTCCTCCTATCGACCAACCCAGAAGGACTTGAACAATTAATTCTGTCCACCAAAAAACAAAGCGAGGCCCAGAATCTATACCTAAACACCAAGAAGACCAAAGTATTGACAACAGACAAAGTAAAGACCAAACCAGAAATTGAAATTGATAATGAAGAACTGGAAAGTGTTAATGAATTCGAATACTTAGGATCAATCATCAACAACTCTGGCGACTGTGCAGTAGAAATTAAAAGAAGACTTGCAATTGCTTCACATAAACTAATACAGATGAAAAACCTATGGCAAGGCACAAGCAAAGAAACAAAGTTACAACTGATCAGAGCATGTATATTCCCAGTAGCAACATACGGCTGCGAGACTTGGACACTCAATAAAACAGTTGCAAAAAAGATTACATCATTCGAAATGAAATGTTACAGAAGGATGTTGAGAATACCCTGGACAGAAAAAAAGACCAACAGAGAAGTACTGCACTCACTAAACGTACAGGAACATTGGCTCCTAAATACCATCGCAATAAGGAAGCTGAAATTTTTCGGTCATATAAAAAGACATAATAGTCTGGAAAAAACAGTGATGAAAGGCATGGTCCCTGGAAAAAGGGGAAGGGATCGACCTAGACGACGGTGGACCCAGGACATCACAGAGAGTCTGAACTTGTCTTTGGCTGATGCAGGTCGACTTGCCCAGAATTGTGATGCATTCAGAGCAGCTGTAATGGAGACAACGTTCTGGAAAGAATACGTCACATGATGATAACAATGAAGAACTGTTAATAATATATCAGAATAGTATAGTCACACTAGTTCAAACAAGTAATATCAGATTATTGGGAACACATGGTAAGAGAGAAACAGAAAGTAGCAAAATGGGATTCTAAGGACCCAGAAAAATTAATCCTGCAATAGACATTCTTAGAAGTCTTATCATTGACCTGTACATATATCACACGATCCCTGTTAGAAGTTAGCAGCATTCATGGCGGTTGGATTAATTTTATTTGTTATCTCATGTTTCTTATTTAGCTCTTGCTTTCTTTCTTTTCCCTGACAAAGGCCTTGTGGCCACAAAGGATCCCGTTACATGCCCATTGATGCATATTGGGAATATGGTGTTAGGCCCATATTTTCTTGACCATCGGCACACTAGGGGTGATGTGGTCAGCATCACGCCGGCCACCTTAACCTTCCCAGAGTTGCTCTGGTACCCAATTCATGAGGCTGGGTCGACCCCGGAGCTGTTTGCGGTCTAAAAAATCCCACCTCAACTGGGGATCAAACCATAGACCACAGAGCTAGGAAGCCAGTGCACTAACTACTGCGCTACCGCGGCTCCCCTTGTGGCCACAACATTGGCAGCTTTCTTTGTCTTTTGTCTTAGTAAGACACATTACCTTTTATTTTATTTTTTAATATTTTTTAAACAAACCCTCCCTTAATCTGTACATACAATGATGTTATTGTTGATCAGAATCAACATCATTGCACTCCGGGCAAATCCATAGGTGCTCAGTCTCCATCAACAAATGTCGAAGGGTATTTAAATCTACATGCCGGATGCATCCTCCCATATGTCCATCTCTGCTGGTTTTACGTTTAATGCCAAATTCCAGCAATCTTAGCCTACACAATGATGTACGAACACTGAAGGGAGCCAAAGAGCACTTATTGACTGGTTGATATCATTTTGTAATTTGAGTAATGTTAGGTTCAGATTTTCTTTATAAAAGCCATATTCAAGTTCAAATGGGACAGAGAACACCCAGGTCACATAAAATATGATGCCTTTCATCAGCTATCTAGGCAAGACCAGGTTATCATTTTCCGCTTACGTACTGGCCACAATCTATTACACAAGTACAGGATTGGTCCAACAGATCTGTACTCCTGTGGCACCAGCCCCATGACAGCCTAACATCTGCTCCAGTTCTGCCTTACTTACAGCAGTGAACTGAGTGGCATATGGCATCAACCCACTTCTTTTGTCGAAAAACTGTTTGGAGATGTCAGGAACCTTGAGCTAACTACTGCCTTTATAAGAGTCATTAATGTAGAAGTCTGAGGGTGAACGAGATGTCAGGAACTTTGAGCTAACTACTGCCTTTATTAGTCATTAATGTAGAAGTCTGAGGGCGAATGAAGAAGAAAAAGATCGTCTTAATATTAGTGTCAAATGTTTGTTTATTATGCTGTTTAAAATTTTAATCTGTGTAAAGTACAATGTTAGTTTAATTGATTTATTTGTTGTTTATTTATTTTTTAAATTTACTTTTAACAAAAAATTTTTTGGTATGTTTTAGATCAGCACTTTGAGATGTATAATTTGGTATTTTAATGTTCAGTGCACGTCCAATTGACCTGTGTAGTTCATGGAGGCCTTGGAAGAGTAAAAGAAAAGAACTTTGAAATGCTCAGGCATGTCATACAAGGCAACTAGCAACCTTGTCATGTAAAATAAAGTGCCAGAGAAACCATTGCTGTGAAAGCATGTCTTTGCTTGGTGCAGGCTTCCTGTAAGGGGATCATTAACACTGGTGGCTTTAAGCTCCTTAAGGAGTGCGAAGGAAATTGATTGATGCTTCTGATTAGCACAGTTATTGGTTATTTAGAATGCCATACTGTACTGAAATATGTTGACAGTTTGCTCGGCAAAAAGAACAGTTAAATACTTGTGTTCTTCTTTCATCTTGTCAGACGGAGAGATTGTTAAAAGAGTTTGGTCAGCCGTCAAAAGATGGAAAGAGGTAAGTTTGATTGCTTCATCGAAATCATGCTGAGAAATAACAATTATGCGCATTCATGAAAATAAGAGTGAACTCAATGTTATATAGATCGGATAGTATCTTTGAAGCATTCAATACAGAAAGTCATTTTAGACCAATGATGATGATGATGAAAGAGAAGGAGGGAGAAAAAGAAATTATTATCATGGAATCATGTGTAATTATTTTATGTAAAGTGGAGTATACACCATCACATAATATGTCAGTGTGTCCATATAGTTCCCTTTTATTGATAAATTGTTTCTGTTGACAGATTCTTGCCTTTATCTTGCTTTGAGAACTTCTTGCGAACAGAACAAAATGTAAGTTTCTAAAGAAATAATTCTGTCATTCATTACGTACACGTGTATGTTGTCTGTAGACAGACATAAATTTGTTACATATATGTAATATTGCGCTGGTCTCTCGTGGCAAAGGTGCCTGGTTCAAATCACGGCACCGACATGCTCCAGTCTGCGCAACTGTAAATGGGTACCTGACTTTGAGTTAGGGAAGGAAAAGGCAGTGAGGATGGCAACTAGTCACCCACCTCTTGATGCTGGACCTAGTATGGTGACGTCTCTTAACACTTCACTACCCTGCGGCAGTATCTGCAGGTCGACTACCTTTTATGCTATATTGATTGCAAATGTGTATATGCTGATTTGGTCCATGGATATTTTGGGTTCACACGTGGAAATGTTGGTAGTTACTGTTACGTTAGAAGTAGGGGGTAGATATTCAGGGTAGATTTACTTCGCTGGGTTCATCTGCTTTTATTTTATTATTAGATGTACAAGTGCCGATAGAGGCATGGCATTCAGTCCCCGAACACAATCGTAAGCTACAACATCAATGATACGGCAAAAGCCAGGGTGGACGATTCAAATATATATTTAATATACATCACATAGCTCCATACAGATATCAGTAATCTGCATAATATTTAATGGCATCGACTAGACAGTCTCTAGCGTCGCTATACATTCTGCTACTGAAACAATGTCCTCTACATCTTCATGCAGATTTATTTAAAGTTCACTTGTATAATATTCAGAATTCCATTCGTACAAGAATCTAGCATCGACACACTGAGGTATATGGGCGATCTAGCGGTCGAACACTTTAGGAATCTGTAGAAAGTAAAACATCTAGGAGCTCGATACACATGTGTCCGTTCACCTTGAAACACACACAGAAAAAGGCCCAGAAGGATCCTTCACTTCTGCTAACTTAGACCGTAGACTTTTGCTACTATGCCCCAAAAGGCAATGACATACTTTCGGGTAACCCATGGATACCGTACATCAACAAAATGGTCCCTAATCGAGCCTTATTTAATATCGGCAGATATGTTAATGGTGAGAAACTGAATGTTGTGAACAGATTCACATACCTTGGTAGCACACTATCCCAGAACATTGTCATTGATGATGAGGTGAACACCAGGATCTCCAAAGCCAGCAGCACATTTGGCAGACTATACACCAACGTTTGGCATCGAAGTGGCATTAGTCTACAGACAAAGCTGAAGGTGTACAGAGCTGCGGTGCTTCCAGTGCTGCTATATGCATGTGAAACATGGACTGTATACAGGCGCCACGTAAAGAAGCTAAACCACTTCCATACAGTCTGTCTCAGGAAGATAATGAACATCAAATGGCAAGACAAGATCCCGGATACCGCCGTTCTTGACAGAGCTGGTATCCCTAGTATTGATACTATTCTGATGCAGTCACAAATTCGCTGGGCAGGTCATGTAGTCCGCATGCCAGACCATCGACTGCCAAAGATACTCTTTTATGGTGAGATGCAGAAGGGTAAACGCTCCCATGGTGGCCAAAAGAAGCGCTTCAAAGACACGTTAAAGACGTCATTGAAAACCTTTGACATAAACCCAGACACATGGGAAGCTGCTGCGCAAGACCGAACTGCTTGGCGCACATCTCTTCGTAAAGGTGCAGCAGCATGCGAATCATCCAGAAGAGCAGCAGCGGAACAGCGGAGACAAGCTAGAAAGGACCGTGAAATAAAACCTTCACATGAAGCAAACATTCCCTGCCCACACTGTCCAAGATCTTTCCAGGCCCGCATCGGGCTCTTCAGTCACCTTCGTACCCATAGACTAACCTAACATATTGTTAAATAATTGGATGAACAGAGTGGTCTTCATCACCCGTGATGGACGAACAACCAGTACTATGAGGCAATACTGGTTTTGTTTTTCAAGCTATGTTGTTATTTGTCATCATGACTTCAAGTGTTTGTTTATCTTGGAAATAGTATGGGGAAAAGTTCACAGTTCCTATCAATTTACACAATGTATTTTCCCTCTGTTTTATTATAATGTCAATTTTAGAGGGGGACACATAATGTTGAGCTCCTCTGGCCACAGAAGCTTATCTTTCGTGATGGCGGCAGGAAAAGACTCCTCTGCTTGATAGCCTCCCTGTGTTCTGGAGACACCTCACTGGTCACTATCTGGACCCAGGAGTATGCTGTCAGCCTCTAGATTCAGCAAAGCTCAGACCAGGTGCTGCTCAATAACTTTAGGACCACGGTCCCTGAAACAAGAAGGTTGTACCTCCTATTTCAGAACTAATTTATAATCTATTTCCAGACTGAACACAATACATAACAAACACTGAGTTCAGAGCGGTAGGCCAACTGCTATCTTCATCTGAAACAATTTACACCAGTATACTCCTCCCTAATGGTTACTACGCCTCTGCAATTCCAGCATTAGTTCTTTCTAGTCAATAAGATAGGTGTCAGTGTACTGTTTGGCAATTCCATGCAGTTTTACTTTTCTCCGACACCTTCTGTTCAGGTTGGAGCAATATATAGGCTTTGCCTCATGTTCGCTACTGAACCACACACATATACAGACATAAATTATCAATTTACATTCAATTTTCATTAAAAGATATCAAATATTTCAAGCTTACCACAATTCATGGAAATAATACACAATTACGTTGACTGGCAATGAATATGGCACAAAATCCGACCTGCCGCTGTCTCAGGCTTTTATTTAGAAAAATATAAGCTGAATCTCAACGCACTGTTGCTTTAGAAAGTTTATTTGAAAATGTGGTGCTGAACTGACGCTTCTATTTGACTATATTGGCGGGTCTAACCAATCGTGCCATGTTTACACAGCTTTTCAAAAAAGTACCTCTACTACTGTTTCCCCTAACAACAACAAAAATTAGTATTGGTAGTCCGACTAATCGTGTTTCGCCTTACATTTACTGCGCTCCAATCAAATAGGATTTAACATGGGGACCTATTTCCCGTACAATGGTGGTTTCAAAATCTGCCACTGAGCGATTCTGATTTTGGTGTTGTCTGACACCCTCACTATTTCTTTTGGCTATAATTTGTTAATTCCTAGACTATTTGCGTAACACTTAACATATTATTTGTCAGCAAGTCCTAAGGAACCCAACTATATAGATTTTATGGGGCTAAGGGGCTGCGTTCAAAATATGCATTTTCTTCTACCTCCCGTTCGCTTCAATCGATGTGGTGTCTGGGTACTGTCATGTTTTCAGACATAAAACAGTATAATGTCATATTTCCTAATAAGCATTTTTTCAGGTTTTTAAACCTAACTCTCGTATGGGTAGTGTTTTTTATCACTGTCTATCTGAAAAAAAGTTAGTGCATGTGGCCTTACACGCGTGATGGCAGTAATTGTATAGCGAGACGCGTGTTAGTGTTGCATGCGTTCCGGCTTTCAGCCCTCCCTTTCTTTCTATCCTAAGTTCATCTGTCTTTTCGTTTATGTTAACTTAGTGTATAAAATGACATGAATGGAATATTAAATATAGGTCAGCTTGCGTATCTCAAGGTTTTTCTTAGAAATGCAGTATACGTTTTATCGTAGAAAGCGTGTATTGATGCAGTAGGCTTTTACTATCAACGTGAAACGTTACAAATTGCAGACGAAGTAGAAAACAGGGGGGATTTCGAGTACAGTCATTGTGACAGCACTGTTCTTTACCATTCTTCTTTCCTTTTATTGAATTTATGTGTTAGGCTTTACATTTACCTCATAATTTATATATGTGGATTAGAATTTCTCACGACACACAGCAGGGTGCACGATTGTCATATAAATATACGTAACTTCTCTGTTATACCTCTACACCTCACGGTAGAAGGGGAACGACTAAGTAAGTAACTTCTCTGTTATACGAAGTGTTGATGTGACAGGTGCAGCTTTTCAGATAGGTCGGGCTTCTAACCATCCAGACACTGCTGGGGCGAATAGCCTTGATCTTGAACAATTCTTGATCACTGACCTCTGACTGAGTGACAAGTATGAACCTGCAGATAATTGTAGGATATGTGGCAACTTTGGATAATAATTACCACATCCCTAGTGTAGGTGAGATGAATATGTTTTCAGATGTATGCGTGGAAATGCATGATATATGGATCAGTGACATGACAGGTGTCTACTGTGGAACATTTTATAAAATCATATAATACAAAATAATATGTACACACATATATGGTATGAGGTTATAGTATCCCCTGCCTGACAAGTCAGCTCTAAAAAGGGCTGTAACTTGAGGACAGAGTGGATAAGCCCTGATAAGGACTGCTGGTAGTCCGGAAAAGAACTGTTATTAGTCATGAAAAGGACTGTGCTAGCCCTTATAAGGACTCAGTCAAAGTGGTTATATATCAGGTTCCAACCTTCAACAATCATACCAAGTAACCAATTAATATGCATGATACTTTCATAACATATGGATTAAACAAATCCTGAAATAAAAGTTGTAATTACTGTATTAATTTACATATACCCTCGCAGGATCTAATTAAGATCAGTAAAGTCTGACTTTGTTGAGTAATAGAACTGCCCGGCTGCAAATAACAAGATATTAGCCTTTACATGCGTCTCTCTCTCCAGCCATCGTCCTTCTATCTCTCGCTGTACAAGTGATTTTGAAACATTTGCGCGCTCCTTAAATTGGCTGAGATTGGGTGTCTCGGACGCCAAGATCCATAACTCCGATTTACGTTCCTAAAATGTCCACTTTCGAGGCGATTTGTGCTAGGTGTGGTTCAAACCTCAGTCTCGTGCATCCCACATGTTCTAGTTAAAGCCTTCTGAACAACATTCTCCCATTCTCTGTAAGTTTATCTTTCCATCCATTTGTTGTTTTCCTATATCGGTCGTGTTAAAGATTTTATCTTGAATTATGAATAAGAAAAACACAGGATTTCTCAATGCAGGGACACTTTTTCTTGCAAAATTCTTCACAACTACTTACTCCCTCCAAATTTCCTTGTACCTACACATAAATGAAGATATCCCCGTCAAAAGGAGACCATTCTCATCCTTGTCTGTCATTCCGTTCTCCTTCCCGATCTCTAATTCTAACTATGTTTCATACGATTTTATTCTTCCATATACAATCATGAAGTCTTTTTCTGATCTGTCTGTGGGAAACCCCGTTTCTTTTTGCTTGCCCTAGGTACAGACAAGAAAATACTACTGCATTCATTTTTATCGGGCTTGTATACATGTGTCCCACTTTTTCTGTCTTCATACATTTAACTAGGCAATTGCGTAACATGCTACAATATACTGTATGTATTTTTAAAATATAGAATTAAATGGCTTGACTACTTAGTCACCGTCCAGTGTGTCAACAGCTGAAGTTTTACTCCTGGCAGGTTCAACTAAGCTGGACAGGTCTGCGTGGGTAGTAGTCAGACTAAAGCAAACACCCTGGTCCTCCAGGTTGGGGTGTTTTAGCACAGGGCCGACACCTCTGTTTATGTAAAATAGAAATCAAGTTACGGAGACGGCGACAAAAGACCACATTTTGCTGCGGGATGGACATCCGGAGTCTGAAGTTCATATGACTGCTAGTGATGAAAGCCAAAAGGAAACCACTGGCACGAAAAGAGCAGTGGAGGCTGAGATGCAAAGCATGAACCAGAGTTGGGGCACAGCACGAAGGATGGCCACCGACCAAGCAAAAAGGGGGACAGTTTGTTGCTGCCCTACAAGATGCCACTAGGCGTTATGGCCACTAACTGCTTTGTCAGTCAGGAGCTAAGGATCCAAGAAGAAGAAGTGTGCCAACTAGCACCACATCAGGCGTCCATGTAACTGAACACTGGAATGCACTAGCCAGCATCATAAGACTTCAACAACAGAACATGAACATGAATCCTATATATAAAATTCCAGCTTTTTCTGTCAGTGCGTAACGCTAAGGGATACAATTTGTGTATTTTGTTTATAGGAATGTGACAAACCTGCCATTGCCATGGAGAAGAAAATGAAGACAGCAAGAGACGAGATGGTAGAGACATTCATACAGTTGCAAACTTTAGTCTTGGGGTAGGGGTGTTCTTAACATCATCATCATCTCCTTTTTCACTCCGTATGGAGCCACCATCACAGATGCCCCCCCCCTTGAGGATGCTTGCACCAAAGTGCAGATTTTTGCAACAGGGGTATATGTGCCAGTCCCATGTTCAGCTTTATATTTCTTGCTGTTTGTGATATGCCTGAGTTAGCAGTAGTCCTGCTCTGTCTCTATCTCCACAGAGACCCCTGTGAACTACATACGGGGTATTAGTAATAAATATGTCCCAGCGTATGAGATAAATTTAAGAAACTTGCACGTAAGTTGAAAAATTGCGTAAACCAAAGATGACTGTTATAAGCTAGTGTAAGGTACCTAGTATCTGAATTTGTAATTTAAATGTATGATGTAACATCAAATTGTTCCTATTGTGTGGCTCTGACACATGGAGAAGAACGAAAATAACAACCAAAAAGCTATGACCTACTTTCATAAATGAATGCTTGCATAGAAAGATTGAAATGGTATGACAAGATCACTAATGTGGAACTGATGACAAGAACCAGACAAGTGCTAGTGGAACAAGAGATGACAAGAACTAGACAAGTGCCAGTGGAACAAGAGATGACAAGAACCAGACAAGTGCTAGTGGAACAAGAGATGACAAGAACCAGACAAGTGCCAGTGGAACAGGAGATGACAAGAACCAGACAAGTGCCAGTGGAACAGGAGATGACAAGAACCAGACAAGTGCCAGTGGAACAGGAGATGAGAAGAACCAGACAAGTGCTAGTGGAACAAGAGATGACAAGAACTAGACAAGTGCCAGTGGAACAAGAGATGACAAGAACCAGACAAGTGCCAGGGGAACAGGAGATGACAAGAACCAGACAAGTGCCAGTGGAACAGGAGATGACAAGAACCAGACAAGTGCTAGTGGAACAAGAGATGACAAGAACCAGACAAGTGCTAGTGGAACAAGAGATGACAAGAACCAGACAAGTGCTATTGGAACAAGAGATGACAAGAACCAGACAAGTGCCAGTGGAACAAGAGATGACAAGAACTAGACAAGTGCCAGTGGAACAGGAGATGAGAAGAACCAGACAAGTGCTAGTGGAACAAGAGATGACAAGAACCAGACGAGTGCTAGTGGAACAAGAGATGACAAGAACCAGACAAGTGCTAGTGGAACAAGAGATGACAAGAACCAGACAAGTGCCAGTGGAACAGGAGATGACAAGAACCAGACAAGTGCCAGTGGAACAAGAGATGACAAGAACCAGACAAGTGCCAGTGGAACCGGAGATGACAAGAACCAGACAAGTGCTAGTGGAACAAGAGATGACAAGAACCAGACAAGTGCTAGTGGAACAAGAGATGACAAGAACCAGACAAGTGCTAGTGGAACAAGAGATGACAAGAACCAGACAAGTGCTAGTGGAACAAGAGATGACAAGAACCAGACAAGTGCCAGTGGAACAAGAGATGACAAGAACTAGACAAGTGCCAGTGGAACAGGAGATGAGAAGAAGATGCTGGAGTTGGATAGGACAGACATTGATTAAACTTGTTGATAGCATTACAAGGCAGTTCTTGTTCTGGAATCCTCAGGGTAAGAGAGGTAGAGGTAGACCAAAGAACACATGGATAAGAGAACTGAAGACAGACATGAAGGGGATGAAGAAGACATAGAAAGACCTTGAGCTGATGACACAGGACAGGAAGACTTGGCAGACGTTTGTTGATGGCCTATGCTCGTTGGGGAGCTAAATGGTGATAAAATGATGAAGATATCCAGTACAAACCACGCCCTGTGTATTACTCAGGAGAAATTCACAGAGTGTACTGCATAATTAATGTTAATGCATGTGAGCATTTAAACAAAGATTTATTTCAGTTTGAGGACTATCTATTCTCTTGGATCAACTCCATCTTAAGCCCAGTCGATTATATATACACGCTTAAAACATTTTACATACACAAGTTTTGAAACACCCTCTCTCTCTCTCTATCTCTATATATAAATATATATGACCTTAACCTTCCCAGAGTTGCTCTGGTACCCAATTCATGAGGCTAGGTTGACCCCGGAGCCATTTGTGGTTTAAAAAAATCCAACCTCAACTGAGGATCGAACTATGGACCACCAAGCTAAGAAGCTAGTGCACTTACCGCTGCACTACCACAGCTCCATATATATAATATAATATAATATGTAATATATATAATAATATAATAGCCCCTTCAGTCATAACTGACTATGGGAATGTGCCCCTGAGGTGACAGCCCTCAGCTGCTTATTTTCCTGGTGTTCCTTTTGATGTTTTCTCCTCTCTTCTGCTTGTTGTGTGAGCTTCTTTTCGCCCAAACTGAGGTGGTGCCGCAAATAGCATCGCCACTTGGTGTGATTGGCAGCTTCATCCTCCCACATTGCTGGTCTTATGTCCAGTGCCCTCATGTCTCCACATGCACTTGCAACAGAGGTTTCTGTATCAGTTTGTTTTGCATGAAAAGGTTGCCAGTCTTCATGCACAAACTAACATTCGTCGCCTTTGTACGAAATGCCTGATGGTGCCGAAGTTCTATTCTTTCTTTTGTCTTTTCACAGACCCTCCTGGGAACTACAAGGGCGATTGTTTGTAATATTAAGGGTAATCATAAGTCGAAATTGTGCTCTTTCTACACAATCTGCCTAAGGAAAACTCTCCAAATCTTTTGGCTGAATACCATGACCAATGAAGAACTGCTTACTCGGAGCAACCAAGAGGACATGTACACCATCATAGCTGGCAGCCGCTAGAGTTGGGTCAGCCACGTCCTCAGGAGAGGCCATCACAAGAATAGCTATGCTATGGACCCCTGAAGGAAAGTGAAAGAGAGGCCGACCAAAGACAACTTGGCAAGAACTGTGGATTCAAGATGCAAAGAATGAACCAGAGCTGGGGCGCTGCACGAAGGATGGCCACCACCGGAGCAAAGTGGAAGCATTTTGTTGCTGCCCTACAAGACTTCACCAGGCGTGATGGCCACTGACTGCTTTGACAGTCGGCGGCTAAGTATCAAAGAAGAAGTAATCATTTTGCTGAGAAGAAAACTGGAGACCGAAATGAAAGGGAAAACCTGGTAAGACCTTGAGCTGATGGCACTGGATAGGAGAACTTGGCTTGATTTTGCCGAAGGCAATATTCGATTCAAAGCTGGATAGTGCATTCAATGAACTATTCATATTCGGCCGAATAGTACGCTGCAATCGAATAAGAATAGTTGGCAACACATTATCAGACAGCAGATGTCGCCTGTTAAGGATCTTTTTGCGCATCATATGGGTCGATATTTTTGAGACCATATGATGCACAAAAAGGCACAATTGAGTTTGAATGTTATGCGCGACATCGCAAGTGACGGGCGAATGTTTTGAGTAGCAACTGGATTCTTTTGTGTTGATATACAAGGGGCTTGGCATAAGTCTTGGGCCTGACCATGAAGGACATGTCACAGAGAGCTGAAATTTTGTATAGTGTTTATTCCTTTTCAATATAGCCACCGTCTGAATTGACACACTTCTGCCATCTCTGCTTGACCTTGAAAAGACCTTGGGAGTAAAACACCCTATTTTTCAAACTAAACCAGTCATCACATGCCAGTATAACTTCTTCATCGCTGTCAAAATGATTTCCTTTTAGCTGTTTTTTAAGATTTGGGAATAGAAAAAAGTCTGATGGAGCCAAATCTGGTGAATATGGTGGGTGTGGAAGAATTTCAATATTCAAATCGTGCTTTGTGAGAGGGGCGTTGTCTTGCAGCAAAGGAAGATTTTGAGTGTGCGTTATCCCTCGTTTCCTGGTCACAACTTTCCTGTTGTATAAACTTCTATAAACTGTTCTTTCATTCAGTTTTAATCTACTAGCTATCTCCACAATTGTCATTTTTTTATCCTGGTCAATGATTTTCTTCACTCTTGTCGCATTTTCATTATTGCACTCTGAGGCTGGTCTACCAGATCTTGGCAGGTCAGCAACATTTGAGCGGCCGCACTTAAACTGTTGACACCAGTTTTTTACCGAAGTATATGAAGGACAAGAGTCATGAAACACTGGTTCCATCTACCTGTGTATTTCTGTAGGTGTTTTCCCTGAAACATCAGAAATTTTATCATAGCTCTGGCCTCCTTCTTTTCCCATGTTTTGTCAAATCTTTGGAGCAGCAGATCCGGTCAATAGGGCACATTGCGCCGTGCACCGTAGCGGGAAAACCCATTGAAGAAACAATCGCGTACTTCACACATTCAGTGCAAATATGATGAACTTTAAGTGTGCCAAGTTTCATCTTCCTCCTGTGACTCCTTCTTGGTCAGGACCAAGACTTATGTCAAGCCCTTTGTATATCCAGTGAATGGCTGTACACAGTTCGGAGTGTATTTGAATATTATGTCTGATCGGACCTACAATAGAAGTTATCTGCTTTTCAAAGTGGAATGAATTGATATGCAAGAAATATATGAATATATGATTCAAATTTATTACTAAAATATTTGCCATCTGGACCTGATAAAAGTGATACAGCATTGTGCATATGAAATGTATATTATAAATATGTGGAGCCCATGAAATACTGATCAAGGATTAATTGTATGTCTTCATAATAAATTTATACAAAATGAATGATACGCCATGTTTTGAGAATTAAATCGTTCGGTTGCTGTTGAACTTGAATGTTCCATAATTAATCATGCTGAGCCATTACCCCTACTCTCAAAGCGTTGGATGGTCTTCAGTCTAAAGAAAAAGACCACCGTATCATCGTCTTTTGGCAGAGAATGTTGAGAGGCTAGTTTTTTTTTAAAAGCGAATGAATGTTTCATGCAGCAGTAACTTTTGAACTGAATTTAAAAACAGATTAGTGGTTAGTTAGTAGCATTAAATAGTTCCAAGATGTTTGCCCCGTTTTTGAAACGCTGGAACACTCTTAAACGTCATGGGTTTGTTGTTGATTACTTTATAATTAATAAAAATGTCAGTAGACCTATTGAACACAAATTTTTATGCCAAACATTCACTCACTATTCGTATTCGTATCCGTATTCGACCGAATAATTAAAGGCCTATATTCATGTTCGGCCAAATAGTAAAAACCACTATTCGGTACATCCCTAGTCTTTAGTGTTCATGAGAGGCTCATTTTTCTGGTTTTTAATTTTTATATCACACAGGTACCTGACTGGTGACCAGTGGAAAAGTGAATCACAAGTGGAAACATATGCCAGATGTCTGCAGATGGGCTGCCGCTGTGTTGAACGTAAGTAGAATCATCTTCATTGTCACTGTCATCATGTGTCCTCTCTCTGAAAGTTTCCTGCTAAGGGTTTCCAGTGGTCTGAGTTCTTATAAGGCATTGTTTTTAGATTACATTTAATTACAGTGACTGCTGTTTAATCACATATTGCTGTTGTTGTTGCTTTTTAACTAGCGTTGCTGAGATTGTTTAAGCAAGCATTTGGTGATGACACTAAGAGCAGAACCCAGGCTTTTGAGTGGTTCTCATGCTCCAAACATAGGCAGATGTTGGCTACAGATGCTGATTGACCTTCAATCAGCAGAATAGCTGAAAATGTGGACGAGGTGCTACAGGCCATAAACGAGGACACCTACAGCATTGTTAGCATGACATATGTTGAATGTCAATGAAATCTCATGGAAGAGCTCACCATGACGCATATTACTGCCAAACTCATGCCCTGCTTGCAACTCGTGGCTAGAGGCAACATACTTTATGCAGGGAACACGAGGAGCAGGTCAGAAACTACTGAAACGTTCTTTCCAAGGTCATCACTGGTGATGAAAGCTGGGTTTACAGCTATGAAACAACACTACAGTCGCCCCCGTGGAAGAGTCCATCCTCACTGCAACTGAAGAAGGTGAGATAGGTCAAGAATAATTCAGGAGCAGGCTGATCTGCTTCTTTGACATGTAGATCATTGTCCACAAGGAGTGTATTACATCAGGTCAGACGGTGAATCAGCACAGTGTCGAGGTCCTAAGGAGTTTGAAGCAGGTCGTGAGACAGAAACATCTGGACAAGTGGCGCATATAGAGCTGGCTCCAACATCATGACAATGCACCGGCTTACACCGCTGGGCCTGTGCAGCAGTTTTTGGCTAGAAATAGCATGTCAGTAGCCCCTTACACACACACACACCCGGATAGCCAGATTACACTTGGAGAAACATCACTAGAAAATGTGGACTGAAACATATAACTTGGTGACAGAATAGACAACGCTGGGGAAACGGATTGTGATATCACACATTTTCATAAATGGGTGTATGCGCAGAATAGAAGGGTTGAGTTCGAATGACAAGATCATCAGTGGTGAACTAATGAAAGCAATTGGGCAAATACCAGTGGAAAAAGAGATGATGAAAAGGCGCTGACAGTGGATAGAACACACATTGAGGAAAGCAGTTTGTAAAGTTATATTAGTGATTGGGTCTTTAAATTGTCTGGGTCGTCCACGGGTCCTATATACCATAGTTGTGTGGGTGTCATGAGAATGAAGCACTTTTTGGAGGGTGCAAAATTGGCTGAGCGTCCTTTCATGATGTACTGTCACATCAAGGCAAGGGTGTCATTTGGTTAGTCCTAGGTTCAGGTCCCGGAAAGCCTATCACTTATAATTTCTTTTCCCTTATCTGATGTCATCCTTTATGTCCAACAAGAATCTGTTAATTACCTTTATTTATTTATTTACTGTTCACAGGACTTAGGTTTCCTGCATTATTTATTTAGCATTACAAGACGGTTCTTGTAATGGAATTCCCAGTTCCCAGGGTAAGAGTAATAGATGGAAACCTATAAAGACATGGGAAATGGAATTAGTGACTCTTATGAATAGGATGAAGCAGAGATGAAAGGGCTAAAGAAAAGGTGGAAAGATTTTAACTGGATGGCACAGGACAGGAGAGCATAACAAGCAATTGTTAAAGGCCTATGCTGGACATAGAGCCAAAGGGTAATGAATGATTGCTATTGTTTATTTTCTTATTCACAATCTGGATTATTGTACTGCACGTTGCCTTGCTTATAGGTTTACACTATCTATTCTGTTGTCACACCATATCTTCGTGCCTTTTTTTATTTATTTATTTATTTTTTTTCTCTGTTGCCACTTCATCCAGAAGTATATCTTTATTCTGCTATATCTGCCCAGGTGCTCATTTTTCTATCTTTATTTTTTCCTCCTTCGAATAGTATCATTTGCTTGATTTCTTGTTGCGTATTCAGAATATTTCTACTCTTGTACATTCTCATCTTAAAAAATGTCAGTTGTTATGTTATAGTTGTAGCATTTAGTTTCTAATACAGTAAAAGGACTGGGTAAAAAGACATTGTAGTTGGATAGGTTGCACGAGCTGCTGTAGCATAGTGGTTAGTGCACTGGCTTCCTAGCGCAGTGGTCTATGGTTCGATCCCCAGATGAGGCGGGAATTTTTTAGGCCACAAACGGCTCCTGGGTCGACCCAGCCCCAAATGGGTACCAGAGCAACTCTGGGAAGGTTAAGGCGGCCGGCGTGATGCCGACCACATCACCCCTCGTGTGCCGACGGTCAAGATAATATGGGCCTAACACCATATTCCCAATATGCCTCAATGGGCGTGTAACGGGTTCCTTTACCTTTTTTTTCTATTAGTTTCACAAGGCAATCCTTCTCTGGTAATCTCCAAGTAAAAGCAATGACTTAAACATATGGAAAAGAGAAACTGAGGAAGAAAGAACAAGAACAAAGAAGGCCTGGGAAGAAATTTTGCAGATTGCTTGGATTACTTGGAGAGGTCTGGTTCCTTACTTGAGATTTGATATGACTTGGCATCATAAATGTTTATTTCCTGTTTTAATAATTAAGTCCCTTAATTTGTTCAAGTCAGCGACAGTGTTTTTTTCTTCCCATGATATTCTAGTGGACTGCTGGGATGGGCCTGATGGGAAGCCAGTCATCACACATGGGAAATCGCTCACATCAAAGATTAAAGCAGCAGACGCGCTGCAGACAATCAAAGAAAATGCATGGGTGGTGACAGAGTAAGCTAAAATGTTGTCTTGTTTTCAATGTTTTTATAAAGCTGGCTACTGCCTTCTTATCTCCTTCTTCTTCGTCTTCTTAGATCCTTAGCTCCTGACTGGCAAAGCAGTCAGTGGCCATCATGCCTAGTGGCATCTTATAGGGCAGCAACAAACTGTCCCCACTTTGCTCGGTTAGTGGCCATCCTTCATGCAGTACCTCAACTCTGGTTCAGGCTTTGCATCTCAGCCATAGTTCTCCATCAGGTTGTCTTTGGTCTGCCTCTATTTTGCCGTCCTTCTGGGGTCCATAGCATAGCAGTTCTGGTGATGGTGTCAGGTTCTCTTCTGAGGACATGGCCAACCCAGTTCTAGTGTCTGCACACAATGATGGTGTGCATATCTTTTTGACTACAGTTCCTAGTTGAAGATGGTATTTGGCCAAAAAATTCCAAGAATTTTCCATAGGCAGGTTGTGTGGAAAGAGGATAATTTGGACATTATCTTATTTGTTACTCTCCAGCACTCTGCACCATACAAAAGTACAGAAAGTACGCAACTCTCATATGATCTTAATTTGGTGTTGGTGCTGTACTGAGAAGATTTCCAAGTGTTGTTTAGATTGGCAAGGCTGTTCTTGCTTTATTCATTCTGTTACTTATGTCTTAGTTGGTTCCACCATCTGGTGTTACTATGCATCCTAGATATGTAAAGGTATTTGTTTGTTCCAGCTTTTGGTTCCTTATCTTTATGGGCTCAGGATCTATTACATTGAGTGTCATGGTTTCTGTCTTCTTCAGATTGATGTTCAGTCCCACTTGTATGCTGTATTAATTCAGTCTGTTTGTTTTTTCTTGGATGTGCTGATGTGAATGTGAGAGTAGTGCAGTATCGTCTGCGTATTCTAAATCTTCCAGTGTGGTGAACGTTGTCCATCTTATTCCTGTAGGGGTATCCTCTGGCGCATCATCCAGTCTATGACAGTTAAAAATAGAATAAATAAATAAATAAGATGGGCCCTAGTTACACTTGCCTGTTTATGGGCCACTTTGAATATTTGGTCTTTCAAAATTATGATGGGCCAATACCCGAGTTTTACCGCCGCTACATTGATGATGGTATTGGCATTACTGACATGTCTGAGGTAGACCTCCGTCGATTTATTGACTATGTTGGTAATTTCAATCCTGCCATCAAATTCACTTCTGAAATCTCTACGACCTCAGTGAACTTCCTTGACATCACTGTGACTATTAGCCCTACTTGTCTTAAAACGTCTGTCTATTATAAGGCTACTGACGCTCATGGTTTCCTTCTTTATACTTCATCGCATCCTCTTAGTTGTAAAAATTCCATTCCCTTTTCTTCTTCGCTTGCGTCGGTTATGTCATGATGACGATGATTTTCATGAGCGAGCTCAAGAGATGCTTAAGTTCTTTCGCCGACGTCTTTATCCAGAACATGTTTTATCTGATGCCCTTAATCGTATCACATGCGTCACTCGTCAGACGGCACTCACTACTAAACCTTCTGTCCAATCTGACAGACTCAAACTGGTTCTAACTTTCTATCCTCACTGTCTGGCGGTAAAGAGAATTCTGTTTTGACATCTGTCTATTCTCAACTCTGATCCTGATACCAAAGAGTTGTTTCGTGATACACCTTTGGTAGCTTATCGTAGGGATAAGAATTTTAGGGATATTCTTGTACACAGTCGCTTGCGACATTCTAGCCCATCTTACTTTGGTACTAAACCGTGCCAACGCCGGATATGCAAGACCTGTCCGTTTGTACTCCAAACTCAGACAGTCACTTTTCCGAAAGGAAAATTTATCATTAGAGAGTCTTTTACGTGCGAATCCAGAAACCTGATTTATGCTATCATCTGCAAGAGGTGTGGCATGACCTATATTGGTGAAACTGGTAGGCGTTTGGCAGACAGGTTTCGTGAGCACTTGAATGACATCTATCATGACAAACATTTACCGGTGGCCCTTCATTTCAATAGGCCTGACCATTCAGGTAATTCCGATATACATGTCACTGCCCTCCGTTCATGTGCCGGTAATGATACGACTCACTTTTCGTTGGAGAATCGCTTTATTTTTAAAATGGGCGTTTTAGCTCCCGATGGTTTGAATATACATCATTTTGCATAAATTCTGGTAGCTTTTCTCTTTTTCATTCTTTATTCGTTGTCTTTTAGATCTATCTTTTTATGTTTTTGTTTTGGTTCGTTTCGTATCTTTTTATATCTCTTTTTTGTCGCTATCGTACGTCACTTCCTTGTGATTTCTGTGACAAGAGACTACCGCTTTCTTCCACAGATTCTTTGGATCGAGCTAAGCTAACTTTTACTAGTTCCACAGTTTTGTTTATTCTTCTTTTTTTCGTTTCATTGATTATTTACTTTCTTGTTTCAGTATTTCTTTTAGATTTTACGGTTTTCTTGTATTATTATTGTTCTTGTTTCTCTCATCACTTTTCCATCTGCTTGTATCGCCCATTTGTTGTATATTTCTCATCATCGTATAGTTTTGTAGTACCTATATGTAATTTTTGTCTTTGTCACCTGTTTGTGGCTGACGAAGGGTAAAACCCGAAACGTCCCTTGTTTCTTGTGAACCGTAATTTGTAAAACTGATTAAATACCGTTTTATTTATTTAAATACTTAAAAATAGAATGGTTGATCCCAACGCTGCATGTAAAGTTAACATAGAGGCTTTTTATGATGGAAACGATACAACTAGGGATCCCCTAAGCCCTTAGATTTTCCATAAGCTATCCCTGTGTATGCAGTGAAAAGCCTTTTCAAAATCAACAAAGTTTATATATAGTTGTCTGCCATTCTGAGCACTGCTCTATTGTATTCCTGAGGGTGAATGTATGATCTGTGCATCTTCTGTTCTTTCTGAATCCTGCTTGTATCTTCCTTAGTTTTTGATCTACTACTTTTGAGATTCTGTGGATGATTCTCCTGCCCAATATTTTGCTGGGAACTGAGAGGAGGTGTAATCCCTCTCCAGTTGTTGCAGTCTGCGAAGTTACCCTTTTTTGGTAATTTGATAATTGTTCCTTTCTTCCATTCAAGTGGTGTTGTCTCTGTTATCCCGATTTGTGCAAAGAGAGGTTCTAAAAGTTCTGCTGATAATTCAGGATCAATTTTAAATAGCTCTGCGCTCAAGTTGTCTTGACCAGGAGCTTTTCCATTCTTCAACCCTTTGATAGCTGTGATGATTTCTTCCTTTCTTGGAACATCTGTATTGATATCTAGGTCATTTTCAGCCTAAGGAATGTTCTGCTGCATCTCTTATGGCATCTTATTGTTTCTCTCAAGTGCTCAGCCCATCTTGCATCTTGCCTCTGTTCTGTGGTGATGTGATTTCCATGCTTGTCATTTAGTAGTGTAATATTGTTTGCACCTCTTTTTTCCACTGATGGTTTTTTGTTATTTTGTATTCCGTGCTTTGTTCATTCCTTAGTGCTACTTCTTCTGCCTGTCCTGCAAGGTCTTCTAGGAAACTCCTTTTGTCAGCTCGGTTTTGACATTTTGCTTCTCTGTTCAGTGTATATTTCCTTTAACCAAGGGGAATTAGCTTCTGATTCTTTCTTTTGATTTCTTTTCTCATCCCTATGATTTTCAATATTGTTGGTGTTATCCAGTCTTGTATCTCCTTTCCTAGAATCCCAAGCATGCCACACTACTTTCCCTATATATCGTTGAAAGGACACTGAATTTTTGATCATCAGCCTCTGTGCCATCTTGACTTTTGGCAGTTTGATAACGTTTCTATATGTCTGCCACAAAAGTTTTCTTGGTAAGGGGGTCCTTCAGCTTGTTGATGTCATATCTATTTTTGTTTTCTTACCTTAGCTACAATAGTTCTGAGCTTCACCTTTATTACTGCTACTACTAGGTGGTGATCACTTCTGCACCTCTTCTTACTTTCACATCTTGTAATGAATGCCTCCATCTACCATTGATCATTAAGTGATCTATCTGGTTTCTGTCGTGGCCATTTGGTGGTTCCCATGTTAGTTTCTGAATTTCTTTATGTGGGAAGAGAGTTCCTCCAATGACTTAGTTGTTAATGCTGCAGAAGCCTATCAGTTTATCACCATTCTCATTTACAGAACCACTACCGCATCTCCCCATTACTCTTTCGTTGTATATATTATCTGATCAAACTTTAGCATTCAGGTCTCCTTTACTGTGATAATGTCGTATTGTTGTGTAGTTTCCATTTCTTTTTGTAGTTGTTGATAGAACTCATCCTTGGCTTCTTTGTGACTGTCATTTGTTGGCGCATAGCACTGTATTATGGTGATGTTAGTGAATCTCCCTTTCATTGTATTATGGTGATGTTGGTGAATGTCCCTATCAGTCTTGCTCTTAGCAAATCTATTGTTGATGAGTTTCCATTCAAGTAAAGACCTTTCTATTCCTTTTTTTAGGATGATGGCTACGCCTTCACTGTGTTGACCATCCTCTCTTCCAGTGTAAAGTACTATTACTCCTGTTGCTGTTTTAATTCTATTGGGGGGGAGGGGGGGGGGTGTCCAAGTCTATCACAGACAAGGGGTACGATGTGTCGGTTTTGTGAGTAGTGAGGTTTCCTCCATGTGGATCAACCCTAGTTAATCAACAACAACCACAATAATTCTGCCTGTCTCAGTCCATCTGCTCTCACTTATCCCTAGGATGTGTAATCTGTAGTTCTCATTTCCATTGTGATCTGTTTAAGTTTTCCTGTCTCATTCATTATCCTGACGTTCCAAAATCCTATTCTAGTTTCATGTTTTGCAATCAGGGCATCCGTTTTCATGTCAGTGACTTCCTTTCGACTTTCACCACTGGCAGTCATATGAGCTTCAGACTCCAGATGTCCATCTCGCAGCATTGTTTGTTCATTTGTTGCTGTTTCCATTACTTCATTTCTTTTTTACATAGACAGGGATATTGGCCCTGTGCTAAAACCACCAACCTGGAGGACCAGGGTGCCTGCTTTAGTCTAACCTCTACCCATGCAGACCTGTTCAGCTTGGTTGAACCTGCCAGGAGTAAAACTCCCACTGGCATAGCTCTAGCGGTTGTCAGGGTACTCGAGCTGCCATACCACGACAAGGTATTGATGGCAGACTGCCATCTAATAGTAAATGGTTATTATTATGGCAAACTGCTAAGTAAAATAGTCTCATTGCTATGATTAATGTGTCATTCTTTGTAGTCTTTCACTTGTTATGGGGAGCAGCGACATTGCATTGTGTATCAAAGTAGAAAATATATAAAAAATTATTATTAGTGTATTAATATGTCCGAAAAAAATGTCATAATGCATTTTAAGCAGGTGTATTTTTCATAAGAAATTGTGTTTTTCCTGTTAAGTTTAATGTTACCAATTTTCTTATAACTTGCTTATTTGTTCATCAGTCAATGTGAGATTTGGTACATATACTTTCTATTGGATGATAATACTTTTTTCCTTATCGAAAATCAATATTTATTGCAAATAATGCGTACAGTTTTGCAAAATGTGTGACCGTTTTTAGATACCTTTAAAGTTCTTTAGCTTGGGACCTACTCTCCTCTACCGTGTCTCTGCCTTGGCGATGTAGAGGAGCTTGTTTGTCCCCATGATCCCAAGAGCTATGCCGGTGGTAGCATAGCTATCAGCAGGATCTCCCAAGCCAGACAGGTCGAAGGGTAGGGACCAGACAAAGAGAGATACACACCTGTTGCCTTGCAGGCAGGCTGGGGACAGTCAAGGGCTAAGGAAGGCAACCCTACAGAAATGCCTGTTGAAATCGGATGCACTGGGCCACAGGCTTAACGAAACAGTGCAACGTACTTCGCTTAATGATGACATCAAGAATTTAAAAAAAAGCAGAATGGTGCTCATCCCGTGGAGTCCCGCCAGGCGGCGAGAGTGCCGGGCCCCCGTCTTGAAGGGGTCCACCCTATGCTACTGGTGGTCACCCTCCCCTGTACTGGGGAGTCAAGGCACAGAGGGAAAAGGGCAAGATGATCTAAGAGTAGTGCTCCACAAACTGAGCCACCAATTCAGCCAAGTTGTAGTACAGTGGATCCCATTTCATTGCAACATTCCTGGCAATGAAGAAGTTGACAGACTGGCAAAGGAAGGTGGAAATCTATCTCAGCCAGGTACATGTATAACTTTTGAAGAGGCAAATAGTTTTATCAGAAACAGATAGAGGAACAAATGGGAAGCTGAACATCCTCACCACACAAAAATGATGCATATTACCAGCTCAACAGAAGAGAACAAGTGATAATCTTCAGACTCCGCACAGGCCACAACAGATTGGAATACCACCTACTCAGCAAGCTAAAGATAGGAACTACCGATGAGTGTGACTGGCGCAGATAAAATGACTGCCGAACATCTGCTTCAAAGATGTCCAACATATGAGGAACAGAGAAAGCACATGTAGCCATCACCAGTACCATTCCTGGAGAAGCTTTATGGAGATAGAAATAGCCTGAAGCTGACCACTGCTTTCTGTGAACATATTCAAGTTGACGTCTGAAAGTGTATGAAGAAGAAGAAGAAAGACCCACTAAAGCTATAAAAAATCTGCAAATACAATTATGAGCTTCGCATTTCAATTTGGTGCTCTTAACTGAACAAATGGAAAAAGCCTAAGTGAATTTAATTGTTGCAATGAAATCCAATATGGCCACTGCTTTTGTGGCAATCAGTAGCATTATACCAGGGGTGTCCAACTAGGTGACCTTTAGGAGCCATAATACTGGAAGAAGCTTTGGGAAGAGCCATTTATGATGTATGTGACAGTTGTTTAAAAATTTCTCATAAAACCAAATGTCACTGGTATCTCACCTTCCTTGCTATGTGTTTTTGTAGCATCTCTATGAAAAAAAAAATGTAAAATAATCTTTTTTGAACATTATTCAGCAAAAGTTTTATATAATTTTGGGAATGTAATAGGAGCTGCATCACAGGCTTAGTTAGAAACACGAGTTTCACTTCCTTTCTTGAGTATTCTATCTTGACTCAACATTCCTTTGAAGAATCCTTACATCTGACTCAGACTTACAGGGGGAAAGAAAGGCAGGATACTATGCATTCCCCACCATCCAAGGGGGGAATTCTAGATAGGTAGGGCTTAAGTACTTTGCTCTGATTCTGGGTTGTCACAAGAAATCGTCACATCCTGCACAGAGAATCACTTCCCATCTCCTCCCCACCTGTTACTCATCCATTGTAGAATCTTCATGTGTGCAGTAACCAGAGTTCAATCTGTGGCTGTATACTGTAGATAATGCCAAAGAAGCCAGTTTGGCTGTGGTTGTAAAAAAGCGACAAACTCAACAGCCAAAGTTAAACAACACCAATATCCAATGTTTGGCTAATCTATGTATTCCCAAAATGTTATCTATAGCTATCCCTTGGTGCTGTCCATTGAGAACCACTGTAGCCTTCCTCAACAAAGACTCCTGGCCAGTCTGTTTAAAGAAATATTTGAAAGTAAGTTTTCTGTTTATTCACATTAGAGACATTGCCTTTTTTTTTTTTTTTTTTTTTTTACTCTACTGTATTAATAGAGCGTCCAATTGACAGAGTGGTTAGAGCGCTGGTCTCTCGCGGCAAGGGTGCCAGGTTCGATTCACTATATCGACATGCTTCAGTCTACCCAGCTGTAAATGTGTAACTGACTTTGCACTTGAGTTAGGGAAGGAAAAAGGTAGCGAGGAAGGGACCTGGTCACCCCACCTCTCAATGCTGGACCTAGTATAGTGAAGTCTCTAACACTTCATTCCCCTGCTGCAGTATCTGCTATGGGACTATCTTTACCTTTTACTGCATTATTAATCGAAACCTGGTAGTGTCACGCTACAGTCTACCCAGCTGTAAATATGTACCTGACTGCTCTTGAGTTAGGGATGGCAAAATGCAGCGAGGAAGGCAACTGGTCATCTCACCTCATAAAAAAGCTGGACCTAGTATGGTGAGTCTCTGATACTTCACTCCCCTACTGCAGTATCTGCTGTATTATAACATTGTGTGGTCTGTTGTATTACCTCCTTTGGTCTGTTGTATTACCTCCTTTGGTCTGTTGTATTACCTCCTTTGGTCTGTTGTATTACCTCCTTTGGTCTGTTGTATTACCTCCTTTGGTCTGTTGTATTACCTCCTTTGGTCTGTTGTATTACCTCCTTTGGTCTGTTGTATTACCTCCTTTGGTCGATTGTGTTACGATGGTGTTAGGAATTTAATAGTGAGAGCACCCAAATCTTGAGGTGAAAATCTTAAATCTCGATGACATCCCTCTCATATTTCTCGCTCTTTTGATGTCAGCAATATTCCCAGAGAGTTCTTCAGTGTTGTATATAGAACCAATCCTGACATATGGGAGTGAATCATGGACAATTAGTAAACAAATAGGGAAGGCACTAGAGGCAACAGAGAAGTGGTTTTACAGGAAAATGTTAAAAAACCATGGACCGTCACAAAGAGTAATGAGGATGTCCTGAAAGAGGCCAATGCACAAAGGAAACTTATTTCCCAAGTTAGAAAGAAGTAATCCACTTTTTTTGGCATGTTATGAGAAGAGAAAAGCTGGAATATATTGTAACAACAGGTAAGATTGAAGGAAAAAGAGACAGCGGAAGACAAAGAGAGCAAATGCTGGTCAGTTTGACATCGTGGCATGGAAAGAAGTCTACAACAGAACTGATCAGTAGTAATGAAGACAAGAAGTTGTGGAGAGGCATGATCTCCTACGCCATTAGGCATGGTACTTAAAGAAGAAGAATATTCCCATGCAGGGAGTGTCTTTGGTGATGTGTTTAAAGGCTTTTGCTTGGGCCATCTCAGATCTGGATAATACGATAGCAGTCCAAGCATGTACCTCATCATCACAATAGGATATCTGTCCTATAGCGGGAGACTACTCACTCCTTCATTTCGAATGCGTTCCAGTCCTTTACCATATTGTGACCTTGACTGTGAGTTTTCCCAGCCCATAGTTGATTACTGGCGTGACGATGATATAGAAGATACCCGTAGTTTCTGCTCCAAGTGTCATTGTTTTTTTGTGCCTTTTTAAGACAAATATTTCTTGTCTTCATTGAGTAACAAAATGTGACAAGAATGATCATTATCATCATTGAGTAACAAAATGTGACGAATGATCTGAGAATGATCATTATCATCATTGAGTAACAAAATGTGACAAGAATAATCTGAGAATGATCATTATCATCATTGAGTAACAAAATGGAGTTGGCCACTCGAAAAGCAGCAGCTGGGAGACTTTTTCAGGCCATAAATCGAGGATTCCTCAGCAAGAGAGAGGTTGGTAAGAAAACGAAGATGGCTGTATACTGCTCCACCTATGTCCCAGTCTTGACATATGGATGTGAGTCATGGGCAATGACTACAACCCATAAAGCCAGATCCAAACCTCAGAAATGAGGTATCTGAGGAAGGTGGTTGAAGTAACAAGAAGAGACATGGTCCGCAACCAGATGATACGTCAAGGCCTAAAATGCCACCCCCTGCAGACCCAAGTAGAACAGTCCCAACTAAGATGGTTTGACCATGTCTGCAGAATGGGAGAAGATCGACTACCACGACAAGCATGGGAAACAAAGAGCCAGGGATCCAGACCTCCAGGACGACCCAGAGTCCGCTGGGAGGACAACATTAGACAATCTTTGAAGGACCGAGGACTAGAATGGAACCAGGCCAGGAGGAAGACAGCCGATAGGATAGTCTGGCTCTCTCTCTTCCAAACCTCTACACCTCACGGTAGAAGGGGAACGACTAAGTAAGTAAGAGTAACAAAATGTGACAAGAATAATCTGAGAATGATCCTTATCATCATTGAGTAACAAAATGTGACGAATGATCTGAGAATGATCATTATCATCATTGAGTAACAAAATGTGACAAGAATGATCTGAGAATGATCATTATCATCATTGAGTAACAAAATGTGACAAGAATAATCTGAGAATGATCATTATCATCATTGAGTAACAAAATGTGACAAGAATAATCTGAGAATGATCCTTATCATCATTGAGTAACAAAATGTGACGAATGATCTGAGAATGATCATTATCATCATTGAGTAACAAAATGTGACAAGAATAATCTGAGAATGATCATTATCATCATTGAGTAACAAAATGTGACAAGAATGATCTGAGAATGATCATTATCATCATTGAGTAACAAAATGTGACAAGATTGATCTGAGAATGATCATTATCATCATTGAGTAACAAAATGTGACAAGAATAATCTGAGAATGATCATTATCATCATGGCCATTCAGCTCCCTGTGGATCACAGGTCTTCAACAAATACATTTCAAGTACGTTCCAAGCCATCCTGTCCTGTGCCATCCATTAGAGATCCTTCCATGTTTTCCTTTCCCTGTTGTTGTTAAAGTGTTTATTATTTTGGCTATAAGTTTCTAAAGGATGGGTTAGCAAACCCCTTGCCCAAGCCTCCTTAGGCACCTTCTACGGCAGGCCTGGCAGATTACAGTAGTAATATTCTTTGCTGCCCTTTCAGGCCCCGGTAACACATGAGCTCTTGCTGGTGAGAATGATGGTTATTGGTAAATGAAATCTTCAAATGTATAATTGGTGGGTTTTAGTGAGTGAAATTGTGGACTGGATGGGGGATAGTCATTGCTTTTATTAGTGAAAATGTGACTGTCCTGTGTAATGGTTACTTACTTTCTTTACTTACTTGTTCGGTCCATGCTTGTGATGGAGCAAAGTGGGGAGCTGAAGTTTGCATTCTTGAGGCAAGTGTGTCACACTGGCTGCTGTGAGTTCATGTTGTTGTTTAGTTATTGTTAATCAGAATCGACCTCACTGCACTCTGGGCAAACCCATAGGTGCTCAGTCTCCCTCAGCAAATATCGAAGAGTGTGAATACTAATTGTACCCGTAGCACGCTGGTTGTACATACGACGGATGCATCCTCTCTTAAGTCCATTTCTGCTAGTCCCACGTTTGATGCCAAACGTGTTGTAGAGTTTTTGTAATGTCTATCCGTCTGAAGGACCGAGGACTAGAATGGAACCAGGCCAGGAGGAAGACAGCCGATAGGATAGTATGGTTGCTGTCTCTTCCAAATCTCTACACCTCAAGGTAGAAGAGGTATGACTAAGTAAGTAAGTCTATCCATCTGCCATATTTGATGGTTACTGATGAATGGAGTTCTTTAGTTTAATGAGTGACCGGTATTTCTGAATGAAAATATGATAGAGTAAGAACTTAAGTGTCAGCGCTAAAATTTCCAAACATTTTCAGGTGACCTGCTTACTGAGCAAGTTGACCCAAATGAAACCAAACTACCATCTCCGAACCAGCTGAAGCGAAAAATCATTATCAAGGTTTGTGATTTAGATATCTATCCAGTCCATCTCGTTTTCGTCTCATCAATACAAAATCTGTGAGGAGTGGGAAGGAAGGTGATGATGATGATGATGAATACTAAAACAACTTTTGTGATAAATTTTGTGTGTGACTGCAACTAGGAATGGGCTATTTTAGAAGAACCTTACTGTGCAGAGTGTCTAGAAAAATTACCATAGAACATTCCCTACTAAAATGTAGGAAGTATGAACAACAGAGAAAACCAATAATAGATTATGTACAGGCATGTAGTTCATCTATAACTATGGAGCAGGTATTGAGAAATAGATAGACCTAGAGAATTGCACAATATAGTAAAACAGTTTTAAACAAGAGTTAAAATTAATATATAAGGATCAATGTTAGTGTGAGGAAAAGTGGTAGACTGATGGGGTGCTCATATGGATGATGGCAGATAATTGGTGGATTGAATGTCATCCCAGACACCCCCGGGCTTTCTCACCCCTGTTCACCTTGTTAACAACAGGGCAGTTATGAGAAACTTTCCTTTTTTTTTTTTTTTGCCTTGTATTTGTTTTTTATTTTTTGTTTGTTTGTTTTGTTTTTTTGTGGAAAGCGGTGGGCACACACACATACATTCACACAATGTTACAGTTTTGGTTTACTATATTTGGGCTGAGTGGAGATGGAGAAGAAACTATATTTAGATATCGGAAATCTGATTCTATTATCTTGAATTTACTACATTGTGTATCCTAATTATAACCCGTCAAGGGTTGAACCATCACAGCTTGTGATGGTTCAACCCTTGACGGGTTATAATTAGGATACACAATGTAGTAAATTCAAGATAATAGAATCAGATTTCCGATATCTAAATATGCCATCACAAGAACAGCTATGCTATGGACCCCTGAAGGAAAACGAAAGAGGGGCCGACCAAAAACAACTTGGCGTAGGACTGTGGAGGCTGAGATGCAAAGAATGAACCAGAGTTGGGGCACTGTACGAAGGATGGCCGCCGACCGAGCAAAGTGGAATCAATTTGTTGTTGCCCTACAAGACGCCATTAGGCGTAATGGCCACTGACTGCTTTGACAGTCGGCAGCTAAGGATCAAAGAAAAAGAAAGAAGGGTTGAACAGGATTTAAAAAAAAACAAAAAAAACATTTGTGACTGGTTGAATCATCTTAGCGACTGTGTTTGGGACATTCATCATCATCATCATCCTTCAGCTCCCCTAGGTGTATAGGCCTTCAGCCTATTTGTGCCCAGTCTTTCTATCCTGTGCCATTCACTCAAGGTCTTGCCATATTTTCTTTGTCTCTTTCATTTATGTCTCCAAGCTCTCTTCTCCATGTATTATTCAGTCTTCCTCTACCTCTCTTACCCTGGGGATTCCAAACAAAAGCTGCCTTGTAATACAGGCAGCAGGTTTCCCAAGTCTGTGCCATATTCATTGCGAGCATCTTCTTCCCATGTCTTGTTTCACTGGCACCTCCCTGGTTCTTGTCATCCGTTCTACTTTGGTGATCTTGACATACTTTTTAAAAGTGCGTCCACTTTGCATCCGTGGCTAAAGTGAGGCCTGGTCCAAATGCCTCTGCTGGTCTTTTCTCTCTCGTAGCATCTGCCAATGAAGGAATAAATGTGGGCATGCCAGACTAAGCCAGTACTTCTAAATAGAGGTGCATGCACCTCATAGGGATGCACGACCCACCTTATGGATGGTGCGAGGCATACCAGATATTTCAGAAGATGACCCGCTTAAACACAATATAATACTCAGAATTCTTCTTCTTCTTTGTTTGTCTTCAGACTTCTACATTGATGTCTCTAATAAAGGTTGTAGTCAGCTCAAGGTTCCTGACATCTCGTTCGCCCTCAGACTTCCACATTGATGTCTCTAATAAAGGTTGTAGTCAGCTCAAGGTTCCTGACATCTCGTTCGCCCTCAGACTTCCACATTGATGTCTCTAATAAAGGTTGTAGTCAGCTCAAGGTTCCTGACATCTCGTTCGCCCTCAGACTTCCACATTGATGTCTCTAATAAAGGTTGTAGTCAGCTCAAGGTTCCTGACATCTCATTCGCCCTCAGACTTCTACATTGATGTCTCTAATAACGGCAGTAGTCAGCTCAAGGTTCCTGGCATCTCCAAACATATTTTTGTTGAGAGAAGTGGATTGTTGCTATATGCCACCCTGTTCACTGTTGTAAGTTGGGCAGGACTGGAACGGATGTTCAGCTGTCATGGGGCTAGTGAATTAAAATGTATTTGCACAGAACAGAACATTGAAAATGTTACTTTAATACTGAACCTAAGTCACATGCTCTAACATTTTCTCAAGATGTACTTTTTATCTCTTTTTTTTGCATGTGTGACATATTTTGCAAACTAGAAAATAATGGGGTGAGAGGCTTATAACATGCTGTACAAGGTTAAAATGTACTGGACTAGGCAGTATTTTTCTTTCATTTTTTTTTTCTTTTTTGAATAAGCTTATTGTTGTTTGGCAGTTTTGGAGTCATTGTGTCTATAAATAATTTCTAAACATGTCAGATATTTTGAAAATAAATGAATTGTTTTCTGTAAAGAAAGTAAATCATTTACAGTTTTTATTTTGTTGTAATTATCATCATCATTTTGTTTGCTCCCAATGGAGCATAGAGCACTCACTGCAGCTGGTCCCCTTAAAGGAAGATCATACTAAAGCATTGAAATGCTCTTGCAGTGATGATTTCTGTAGTAGTTAATTGTACATGATAAAGTTGCCAGTCACATGCATAACTACATAGTGAAGGTAAAGGATCCTGTTACAAGTCCATTGAGGCATATTGGGAATATGGTGTTAGGCCCATGTTTTCTTGACCATCGGGCACACTAGGGGTGATGTGGTCAGCATCACGCTGGCTGCCTTAACCTTCCCAGAGTTGCTCTGGGACCCAGTTCATGAGGCTGGGTCGACCCCGGAGCCGTTTGCAGTCTAAAAAAATCCCACCTCAACTGGGGATCGAAGCATGGACCACCGAGCTAGGAAGCCAGTGCACTAACCACTGCGCTACCACGGCTCCCATCTATGCCAGGAAGCCAGTGCACTAAGCACTGTGCTACCATGGCTCCCATCTATGCCAGGAAGCCAGTGCACTAATCACTGTGCTACCATGGCTCCCATCTATGCCAGGAAGCCAGTGCACTAACCACTGTGCTACCGTGGCTCCCATCTATGCCAGTGCACTAACCACTGTGCTACCACAGCTCCCATCTATGCCAGGAAGCCAGTGCACTAACCACTGTGCTACCGTGGCTCCCATCTATGCCAGGAAGCCAGTGCACTAACCACTGTGCTACCGCGGCTCCCATCTATGCCAGGAAGCCAGTGCACTAACCACTGTGCTACCACGGCTCCCATCTATGCCAGGAAGCCAGTGCACTAACCACTGTGCTACCGCGGCTCCCATCTATGCCAGAAAGCCAGTGCACTAAGCACTGTGCTACCACGGCTCCCATCTATGCCAGGAAGCCAGTGCACTAAGCTCTGTGCTACCACAGCTCCCATCTATGCCAGGAAGCCAGTGCACTAAGCACTGTGCTACCACGGCTCCCATCTATGCCAGGAAGCCAGTGCACTAAGCACTGTGCTACCATGGCTCCCATCTATGCCAGGAAGCCAGTGCACTAAGCACTGTGCTACTGCGGCCTCCCATCTATGCCAGGAAGCCAGTGCACTAACCAATGTGCTACCGCAGCTCCCATCTATGCCAGGAAGCCAGTGCACTAAGCACTGTGCTACCACAGCTCCCATCTATGCCAGGAAGCCAGTGCACTAAGCACTGTGCTACCACGGCTCCCATCTATGCCAGGAAGCCAGTGCACTAAGCACTGTGCTACCGCGGCTCCCCATAACTACATAGTTGTCACCTCTTATGACATGCCTGAGGGATCTGTAGTAGAACCCCCCCCCCCCTTTCCCTTCAGTCATAACTGATTATAGGAATATGCCTGTGAGTTGATAGTCCTCATCTGTTTTTTTGCCTGGTTTTCCTTCGGTGTGTTCTTTTCTCTTCTGCTTGTTATGAAAGCTACTTTTTCCCCAATCTGAGGTGGATAGTAGGGAGCATGGCCACTTGATGCAATCAGAAGCTTCATCATCCCAGGTTGCTGGATTTATGTCTAGTGCCTTCATGTCTCTTTTGCACACATCTTTGAACCTTAGCTGCGGTCGCCTGGCTGTTCTTTTGCCATCTGGCAGTTGTCCGCAGAAGATGTCTTTAGGGATGCGACCATCTTCCATGTGGTGGACATGGCTAAGCCAGCGTAGTTTGCGCTGTCTAAGCAATGTATACATGTTTTGAAGGCCAGCACATGACAGCACCTCAACATTTGTCACTTTGTTCTTCCACGAAATACCAAGGGTGTGGCGTAGACACAGTAGATGGAAGGTATTGAGCCTTCTTGCTTGTTTAGCATAAGTTTTTCATGTCTCGCTGCCATATAGAAGCATGGTCATGACACAGACGTTATATACCGCAGCTTTGGTCTTCATTGTGAGTTTGGAGTTTCCCCAGACACGTATTATCAGGCTGGCAAAGATGGCACAGCTTCGCCAATGCCGTTGTCAATTCCTGTATTGAGAGAGAGTTTGTTGTTGATGGTAGACCCGAGGAATGTGACATGGTGCACCACTGAGGGATCGTTAGTCCTATTTTTCTTTGTATCTTCAGATACCGCTGGGAGCTATATGACAAAGTACCACAGTAATAAGTACCTTTTTATCTTGCAGTCATTTGGTCAGCTGCTGTTCAAATATTTTCTTATTTGATTGCTGCATGCACATCCTTGTGTCCTCAGAACAAAAAGCTACAAAGGGACTGGAAGGCTGTGGATGGGAAACAATATGTGGATCTCAGTAAGTGTGACTGATTATTGTAGATAATAAGCAATATGTGGATCTCAGTAAGTGTGACTGATTATTGTAGATAATAAGCAATATGTGGATCTCAGTAAGTGTGACTGATTATTGTAGATAATAAACAATATGTGGATCTCAGTAAGTATGACTGGTTATTGTAGATAATAAACAATATGTGGATCTCAGTAAGTGTGACTGGTTATTGTAGATAATAAACAGTATGTGGATCTCAGTAAGTGTGGCTGGCTATTGTAGATAATAAACAATATGTGGATCTCAGTAAGTGTGGCTGGTTACTGTAGATAATAAACAAAATGTGGATCTCAGTAAGTGTGACTGGTTGTTGTAAATAATAAACAATACGTGGATCTCAGTAAGTGTGGCTGGTTACTGTAGATAATAAACAATATGTGGATCTCAGTAAGTAAAAAGGTAAGATAAAGGATGCCCATTGAGGCATATTGGGAATATGGTGTTAGGCCCATATTTTCTTGACTATTGGCACACTAGGGGTGATGTAAGGATCTCAGTAAGTGGGACTGGTTATTGTAGATAATAAACAAGAAATAATAATTTATAGATAAAATGTTATGTTAACATGCCAGGGTCTCTTGAGGAGATGAAGGAGGAGGAATAGGACACTCTGCTTCATAAGTCGTATCACAAGAGGTGGCCAATATGAGGCTGGCAACCTCATCATGTAGAACTACTGCTGCAAGATCATGTGACCAGTTTTGTGCAAGCCTCCTGCAAGGGGGCCCTCTGAAATGGTGACCACATGCTCCATGTGGAGTAAAGAGGGAAATCTTCTTTTCTTCTTCTGCGTTCGTCCTGACAAGGACGTTTGTTACGTTGTGTCGCCATTTACAGCAAAGCTGCGATATTTGCGCCTTTCGGCCCGACACATCCGGTTTCAGCATGGCATGTTTGGGACTGGGTTAGCCTTCCCTCTTTGATCCCTACTCACTCAGCCAGAGTGCAGTGATTTAGCCTGTTTCCAGGACCACCACTTGGAGGTGGAGTAGGGTCTTGGTCAGCTCTGGTTCGCTGACCCTGACGCAAGCAGTCAAGCTATGGGTCGCTGACTGCATTTATCACTGATGCTGCGTCTTTGGTCCCAAAGAGGGAAATAAGGATGTTATGTAGCAGAAGGAGGTAGTAGGTGGAATGCCATTCTCAGAAATCTGACAACTCACAGATCCCTATAAAACTTATGAAGGAGTCAAAGAGTTTTATCATGAGCAGATACAGGATTGGTTTGGTTTTAAGGACCATCTTCATTGCACACAGATAACTCCATCAGTGCTCTGATCTCCTCCCTTAGATCATGCAAGGAGGATCTCAGCACAGTGCACAAACTCCATAACACTGGCGAGGATCCTAAATGTGTGTATACAGAAATCACACATTCTGTAGATATTTTTGTGGTGGGTAGGTTTCCAAAATTTTACACTTTGCCAGGGCAGCAGCCGTATGGCCTACTCTTTACAATTTCCAACGGCCGAGGGATGTTTAATATTCACAGCTTGCACATGGGACCTCCTATTTATTCGTCCTTTTCCAAGAAGGCTAGGCATCCGATCTCATTACCCAGGAGATCAAGGGAGAGTACGATACCATTAGGAGCCACTGGTTCTGAAAAAAATAGTTACATTCCCTGTACTGGGAGCGAACCCGGTGACAGTAGATTAATGTAGGTAATAAATAATAGATAATCATTTATAGATAATATGTTACTTCCCAGGGTCTGTGAGGAGATGAAGGAACAATAGGCTCAATACGTCATGTCATAAGAGATGGCTAATATGAGGCTAGGGCTGGCAACTTCATTATGTAAAACTACCACTGCCAGATCAAAGTCTTATCTTTCAGCTTCGAACAGGACACGCCAGAGTCAATAGCTATCTAAACCGTAGCAACCCTCAGCACCTACCCATGTGTAGACACTGCTCTCATCCCTATGAAACAACCAGACACCTCCTCATGGTGTGTCCATCACTCACAAATGCCAGGAAAAAACTTTTACAGACACCTCTGAGAGTCACCAACTCACTATATGGAACATTAAAACAACTGCAGAAAACCTGCACTTTTCTAAGAATGGCATTGGGCTGCCAAGAGTAGACACGCTCAGCAGCTATGAGATATCGACAACAACAACAACCACTGCCAGATCGTATTAATGCTTTTGTGCAAGCTTCTTGCAAGGGGGCAAGCTGCTATGGGAACTGATTGCTTCATAAGGAACAATGAAGGAAATGATGTTATGTAGCAGAAGGAGGTGGTGGGTGAATGCCATACTCGGAAATTGACAACTGACAGATCCCTACAAAAGTTATGAAGGAGCCAAGAGTTTTATCAGGAGCAGACGCAGGAACAAATGAACAGAGCATCCAGGTCACCAGAACAATGATGCGTATTACCAGATCAATAGAAGTGAACAAGTGGTAATTTTCAGACTCTGCACAGACCATAACAGATTGGGATACCATCTATTCAACAAACTAAAATCATGAACTACCAATGAGTGGCACCGATAAAATGACAGCAAAACATCTGCTGCAAAATGTACCCAACATATGAAGAACAGAGAAAGCACTTGTGGCTATCTACGGTTATTGTTCCTGGACAAACTTTACGGTGATACCAACACTATTTTTTTTTAAACACATTCAAGTTGACATCTGAAAGTGTATAAAGAAGATCTGTACAAATTATGTTGGCTCCTTTTTTTTTTTGTGATTCTGTAATATAGCTCCTCCTTTTATAGAACAAACTGTATTACGAGAGATGTCGATGGTCCTCATTGAATACGATGGACAAATCATCAATATAGCTGCTAAGATTTGTGTGCTAAAATGGGGCCATTTTTATACGTTTACTGCAGCTATTTTCTTCTTTTCATTTCTGCAAACAGTTTTAGAATTTTTAAAACTTTAATCAAAATTTTTATTGGCACATTTTTGGGTCATAAAATGCTGTCCAAAAGGTGAAACTGGTTATAAAATGCTGTCCAAAAGGTGAAACTGGTTATAAAATGCTGTCCAAAAGGTGAAACTGGTTATAAAATGCTGTCCAAAAGGTGAAACTGGTTATAAAATGCTGTCCAAAAGGTGAAACTGGTTATAAAATGCTGTCCAAAAGGTGAAACTGGTTATAAAATGCTGTCCAAAAGGTGAAACTGGTTATAAAATGCTGTCCCAAAGGTGAAACTGGTTATAAAATGCTGTCCAAAAGGTGAAACTGGTTATAAAATCGTAAAGACGATCCCATAGCAGATACTGCAGTAGGGGAGTGAATTGTTAGAGACATGACCTCTACAAGGTCTCAGCTTTGAAAGGCGGGACAGCCAGTTTTCTTTCGTCGCTGCTTTTCCTATCCCTAACTCAAGAACAGAGTAAGATACTGATTTTTACATCTGGGTTGATTAAAATGTGACGAGGCCTGGTATTGAACCCAGTCCCTTTGCCTTTCATAAAGAAGACATGAAAAGACCTTGAACAGATAGCACAAGACAGGAAGGCTTGGAGTGTGTTTATTGAAAGCCTGTGCTCCACAGGTAGCTGAATGGTGATGATATTAGCTTTACTTTTAAGCACTTAATTGTATTACATTTACAACATTACGTTCGGATATCTGACTTCATTATATTTTATAGGAGTGGCCCCCCCTTCAGTCATAACTGACTATGGGAATTTGCCCCTGAGGTTATAGCCTTCAGCTGCTTTTTTTTTTTTTTTGCTTGGTGTTCCTTTCAGTATGTTTTTTTCTCTTTTGCTTGTTCTGAGATCTTCTTTTCGCCCAATCTGAGGTGGTGCCGTAGGAAGCATCGTCGCTTGGTGCGATCAGCAGCTTCATCATCCCAGGCTGCTGGATTTATGTCCAGTGCCTTTATGTCTCTCTTGCAGACATCTTTGAATCTCAGCTGTGGCCGCCCAACTGTTCTTTTGCCATCTGCCAGTTGCCCATTAAAAATATCTGTGGGGATGTGACCATCATCCATACAGTGTACATGGCCAAGCCAGCATATTCTGCGCTGTGTAAGAAGTGCATACATGCTTTGAAGACCAGCATGTAACAGCACCTCGACATTTGTCACTTTGTCCTTCCATGAAATACCAAGGATGTGGCGTAGACACCGTAGATGGAAGGTATTGAGCTTTCATTCTTGCTTAGCATAGGTTGTCCATGTCTCGCTGCCATACAGAAGCATGCTGGTGACGCAGGCATTATTTTTATATTTTTCTTTTTTTTTCATCATGAACATAACTACAGATACCAGTTCACGTTAAGTCTTTTCATAATTTATGTTATCTGTAGGTGATCTTGCTGATGCCAAAAAACATGGAACACTGAGCATGAAGTATGCTACTGAAGTGGTAAGTAACACTCGGTGTTCAGTTCTTAGATCAGTTCTTCTTGGATCCTTAGCCGCTGACTGACAAAGCAATAAGTGACCATCATGCTTAGTAGCATCTCGTAGGGCAGCAACAAACTCTCTCAACTTTGCTCAGTCTGTGGCTGTCCTTTGTGTTCCAAGCCTGGTTCTTATGCTTTTCATGTTGGTGGCTACAGTTTTTGGCCTCTACAGTTCTCCGCCAAGTTGTTTTTTGTCTGTCTGCCTTTCGCCTTCCTTCTGGGGTTCTTAGCGTAGCTTTTCTAGTTTCTTAGTTCACCTCAGTGAGATTAAATTCTTAGATTGCCACTGCTGCTGAGACACCAATATATCTCTGTGGGTGAGATGAGGTACCTGAGAAATGGTGCAAGTGTTAATTTATCAGACAGAATAAGAAACAAAGAAATAATAAAGTTGATGGGAACAGCACTACCTGTCGTTTAGAAAGATAGATGCTTTCTTGTTATTGCTTTGTCAATGCTGAGCACATTATATTGTCATGTACAGTACATTGACAAGTGATGTGGAACTCTTTTTTATATATACATATAGGATTTGTGCCGCGATTCGGCAAGGTGCGCACCATTCAACCCACATTCAGAGTCCATCTATTACATTCAGGTGCATGTCCAAATGTCAAAGATCTTGTGGTCTGGTCGGATATTTGCTGCTGTATATGGAAGCCTGCACCAAGCATTCACATGGCTATTGCAGCAGTCATTTCTGTGGCACTTTGTTTTACACCATGAGGTTGCCAGCCTCATGCACAACCTCAAATTAGTCACCTTCAACGACATGCCTGAGGGTGCAATAGTCTTATTCTGTGTCTCTCATCAGGGACTCTCGTGGACTACACTGTGCATTGCTGTGTCTCTCGTCAGGGACTCTCGTGGACTACACTGTGCATTGCTGTGTATGAATTAGAGTTTACAAAGATTTTTTTTTTTTTTAAAGTACACCCGCTATTACGGGAGGCGAAATCTCAGGTTAGTATGTCTAACCTGAGACTGATTTTACGTGAGTATCCTATTTTCCCTGTACGCTGACAGGTGTCCTCTCGCCATTCAGGCAGATACTCGCTGTCTTCGGAGAGCCAAAGATCTTTGACTTACAGAAACAGCTTATTACATGCCGTAATTGACTGAATGACTTAACTCTTACAAGATAAGGTGGTTTTCCCAGGTTTCATTCATTCACCACCCTTCAGCTCCCCAAGGAGCATAGACCTTCAACAAACATATGCCAAGTCTTCCTGTCTGTGCCATCAGCTCAAGGTTTTCCATGTCTTCTTCTCGCCCTTTCAGGTCTGTCTCCAGTTCTCTTCCACATGGGTTCCTAGGTCTACCTCTACCTTTCTTACCCTGGGGATTCCAGAACAAGGACTGCCTGGTAATACTATCAGCATTCCTCAGTGTGTGTCCTATCCATCTCCTTTGCCTTCTTCTCATCTCTTGTTTCACTGGTGCTTGGCTGGTTCTTGTCATGAGTTCCACTTCAGTCCCTGTGTTCACATGTTTGACGCAAGAAATTTTCTGTCACTTTGAGTTTTCATATAATTCTAAAGTTTAACAGTCAGTTCTTTTCAAGTTTTTTTTTTTAAAGTATCGTAATGTTATACAAAGTTGTCAAGGAAATTGAATGAGGGTTAATAAAATTTAAAATTGAGACATGCATGGAGACATATCTAGAGTCATCCTTATATGACACCCTCATTGACTTTTCAAATCATCCACACACTTCCAGGGATTCTCCCTGTGGTGAAACATGTTGAGAACCCAGCATTGCACACTAAGCTTGGAGGAGTCCCTTGAGCCCCAGACATAACTCTGGCTTTTACCTGGTTGCCTGCATGCAGGATGATCTCACTATGGGCCCATGAAATTAGGGGGAGCTGAGAAGGGGCTCTGTGTAGGATGTGATGATTCCTTGGGAGAGCCCAGAACCAGAGCACAGTATTTTAGCTCTGCATATTTGGAGAGCCCCCTGGATGGTGGGGAATGCACAGTATGCCACATGCTTCTTCCTCCTAGCTTTGGACCAGATGTGACGATCCTTTAAATGCAAGCCAAGCTGGAGAAACTGTAGCTCATGACTTCAACTCAACATGTTTCAGAATGGCAGAAAAGTCACAGGAAAAGCCGAGATCTACAGTGTTGATAATATCAAGGACTCATCAACTTGGTATTGCTGCAAAAGAGCATATAGCTCAGCAACCCTAACTAAATAACAACAACAGCGAAATTGGGACAAGAACAAAAACCTACCTAAATGTACCTACCCCAAAAACAAGCATCCCATCAACTGGGAAAATTGGCACTGAATACTGGTCTCTTGTTCTTTAAAAGTTAACAGTCTATACTATAGAAATATACTAACAGAGACAACATTATCTTTGGTTAATTTCAGAAGTGGAGCAAGTTTGATGTTATCCTGACAGAGAGCCTCATCTGCTTCACTCCTCATGTCGCAGAGGTGGAAGAAGAGGAGATGTCTGGGACCAGCTACGAGGATTACTTTTCAGTATGTGATTTGTATGCATTTTGCAATAACATCTGTTGTTGTCTTGTAAAATGTTATCCTGTTTGGCTGAGGCATGTAAAATTTATCCTGTTTGACTGAGACTTGATAACTTTTATTCTATTTGGCTGAGGCTTATAAAATTGTTTCCTGTTCAACCAAGGCTTATAAAATTGTATACCATTTGGCTGAGACTTGTAAAATTGCATCCTGTTTTCATGTTTGGCTGAGCCTTGTAAAAGTGTATGCTGTTTGGCTGAGGCTTGTAACATTTTATCCTGTTTGGCTGAGACTTGTGAAATTCTATCCTGTTTGGCTGAGGCTTGTAAAATTCTATCCTGTTTGGCTGAGATTTCTACAATTCTATCCTATTTGACTGAAACTTCTATAAATATATCCTGTTTTGCAGATATTCATGCTTTTTGGCCTTGACAGAAAGTCATTTTTATTTAGCGATCTTTCTTTTGCCTGATGCTTGTGCTATGACATATAAAGTGGAGTTATTTATTATTTCAGATCCGTTATATGTTCTGCAGTATGGTGTGTTTTCATTGAATGCATTTTAAGTATCTTTCATCTCCTTGATGTATCTTCTACTGAATCATCTTATGTTTTTAGTGACTACTATTCTGAGGTTATATGCATGAACTGCTGGTTTTGAGCAGTGGATGGCAGAGTTGTAAGAGCTCTTGCTTTTAGAAGTAAAGTTATCAGGTTCAAAACCTTGTAGCATCAATGTCAGTCTACCCAGTTGTTGTTTAACTAGGGCTGTTGGGCTTCTCGCTCTTTTGCAGCCAGTACCACATTGAAGACTCCTTTGTATTTTCTACATTTTAGATCTAGGCTTCTCCTGTAGTTTTTCTGCCATTCTGAAATGTGTTGAGTTGAAGCCATGAGCTCCAGTTTCTTCAGCTTGGCTTGCATTTAAAGGATCGTCACAACTGGTCCCAGACTAGGAGGAAGAAGCGCATGGCATACTGTGCATTCCCCGCCATCCAAGGGGGCTTATTCTGTCAGTGTATTCATTAAGCAGTGCTTTCTCGGTTAACTTTTTTCCCAGTATTAGCTATATTAAAATATCAAACCAAAGATGTATAAACCAGTCTGTCCTTAATTTTTTAATTCTCTCCTTCAGACATGTCGTAAAAAATGACTTAAGGTGGGTGATAGCAAGGGAAAGTCAGTTTAATATCTAACTGGAAACACCAGGCCTTTACACCCATCCCCCATGAATATTATTTTTGTTTGGTGTTTTTGTTTGCTTTTGTTTTGTTTTATCTCTTTTTTGGGTATTTTTTTACATACATGCATAATTGGTAATTTTGATTTACCCTATTTACAATGATTTGACAGATGTGATGCCACTTTCACATATCTGCAGTTATTCAAATTATTTGGAATTGAAAAACAATAAATATCCTAATTATAACACATCAGAGGTTGAACGAGATATTTCTCATTATCAAATGTTTAAAAAAAAAAGGAGGGTTGGGCATGAGGCTGGTTACCCCATCTTGTAAAATACTTTTTACCACTCAAACTTCAACAAACAATATGGATAAGTTGTGGCCGGGTAGGGAATTGGGGGTTGCTGTTTTATTGCAGAGAGTGTTAGATCTAGATACTAGCTTGACCGCTAGAGTTCACAATTTCTCCCTTACAGTCTTACGGGATTTTAACCAGGTTCGGGGTCTATCCTCTAAGGTGTTGTATTGAGTTAGAGCAGATAATTATGACATGATAAGTTCTCTCAGCAGCCGTTTCCTCCTTTCTTTCAATATTGTGTGTGGTGAGGTATTTAATAGACAATATCCTTTTGTTTTGGTCTCAACGTGATTTTTATTCCAACATAACGTATGTAAATTATGGCATAAAGATTTATAGTATGCATATTTCGTTCATCCACAAATGCACATTGCCTCCATTAACATAGCATGGGGAAGTTCATATCAAGTGAATTACCCTGATTTCAGCTCTTAGCTACTTGATCCTTCAAAACATTAGCTAGCGGTAATTTCATACTAGCAGTTACTCAGAGGATTAAACCATTCTCTCATTTCCTGAAGAGCTTCATGTTCTACCAAACTGTTAGTGGTTCTACTTAGCAATCCAAAGTCTATATTTTGACTCAAAGTCTAACTTGCAGCCATTTTACAGGGTGCTGCGGGGGGCAAAAACTATTTCCTTGCGACATGAAAAATGTTTTAGGTATTTTAACAGCACTCTACTTACTGCCTTTCCTTGTGAGAATAAAATGCACAATTCACACTAAAACTGGGGAAAGACTTCCTTTAGTAAAAGTTTGAAAATCCTCAAAAATCTGCAGCATAAGAAATACACGTCTGCCTCTTCGCTTCAAAATCTGCAACTGACTTGGCTGGGTACAAAGGCCGGCTTCGGTTTAGCTCAAAATCTAGGTTAGCATTGCTTCTACTTCCTATTCATCTCGGGATTGGATAAAAAGGGTAATCTACGCTGTTCCCATCCTATAGTCTGTTCCTATGATTAAATTTCAACTAACTTCTGTCAACTAAGCTATGGTCTGTATTTGTTATAAATGAAAATCCCTAAAATGACGCATTCCCTGTCACATATAGATCCCGGGGCTCTGCAAATGTATCCCGTAGGGAGACATTTGAGTACTATCAATAACAAAAATTTATCCCAAAAAAAAATTTATAAGCCCAAAAATATTTTCCAAAAAAAATTTTCAAGTTCAAAAATTTTCTAAGTCTAAAAATATTTCAGAAAATTTAACGAAATTCCTACATCTGAGCTCCTATGTCTATATGGGACTGTCGTCTATAAAGGGGCCTTATAGATGGACATCATCTCCAAAAAATTGCAAACTATCTTTCACATCAATACATATTTCAACCAAATTTACAAATTGGCAACACTGACCAACAAAATCCTAAAAACAATCATAAGGTCATCACCAAAAAAATGTGACGAGTGGCAACACTGGGAAATGAACAATAAAATATCTTATTTGCAGAACTTGGCTGCATTATCATAATCTATTACATTTCATTCAAAAATATAGTTGATTACATTCTCTTAGATATGGTGGGGGGGGGTGTTATCTCTTTTCTGTTCCTGTTATTTGCTCCATATTAAAAGCCTGCAAGTACTTAAAAATCTTTTTTCTTCCTGGCGTACTTATTTATTCTATTTTCCAAGTACTCTGCAATATCCCAAGAAATGTCCAAAATCTCCAATTCCTATGGTAATGGCAATCCACTTTCATAGAATAGCTAATGTTTTCATGGGTACTCATCATTTCCTTTTTTTTTTTTTTCTAGTGAATGAGCCACTTGCTCATTATTACATGTAGAAAACATCTCTAGACATAATATGCATATTTTATCAGACGATAATATAACCAACATCATTTTTATAAGTAATCATTTTTCACAATAAAAGCATTAAAACCTCATGGCTTATCCTTATTTATTTATCTGAATGTTTCCGGTTATTGACATTTTCTAAATGGTAAGTGTATAAATTCGTTCTAAGTCCGTCACTGTAGAAAATGTTCTATATTACATTCCTTTTTTTTTTTTTTTTTCAAAATATGTGATGTTTGTCTCCAATATCCGTACGTCTGGTGGTGATCCTGTCCATTAGTCAGTTATTTCTAATCATTCCTTCTTTTCTGTCAGCACAGTATTTTTTCTGTGAACTCTTTCCTAGAAATATTATTTATATATATATTTATTCTTCAAAGATTTTCTTTGACTTACCATACATCAATTTTCAAACATCAAATTATTCAGCAACCAACAGACGAATATGTTACTATCATTTTATGAAGTATAAGGGAAAAGGAAAATATAGTTTCAAATCATCATGAATTTTCTACATTGGGTTCCGTATTGCTTTATTTTCTCTGTTAAGACAACTGCTTATACTCTTGACAATATGTATCCATGTTGTCACTCTCAAGGCATCCTTGTATACCGTTTATATTTGTCTCCTTTTTTTTTTTTTCATAACACCAATGTATCATTTATGGTGTTCCAATATCATTGTATCTATTCTTGTCCTCCTGTTATCTTGAGAATTCATCCTTAGTAACTCCCTATGTACCTTATCTAGCAATACATTTATCAAAAACACATCAAACAATTATTTATGGAACAATCAACTGAGATGTAAGAACTGTTTGACAATATGAGATAAAAAAAAATTTTGGGGTCATCACTCAAAAAATGTGACATAGAAGGGAAGAAAAAATATTCAATTGATCGTGAGGAATCTACAATATTCTTATAAGACAAAGTTCCTGGCACTCTGACTACTATTTATCCATATTATTTCTGGTTATCCTTGCATACAGTGTACCATTTCCATTTTCTTTATAAGTCCAATTCATCGCTCATGGTGCTCCAATATTTAAAATGTGGATCCTTCCTATTCCTCTTATTCTGTACTGGAAATACATCCTTATTAATTGTCTATGTACTATATCTGCGAATATTTATCAACAATATATCAACTAATCATTTATGGAACCATTAACACAAATGTCTAGACTTTACCAAAACATGAACAAAAACATGTCTTTTTACATATGTGCAAAATTTCGACACCAACTCTGCCTTCGCAGGTCGAGGGTTAGTCAGAGTTATGTGGTGCCTGTAACATCCGCTGACTACAGCCAGATGGGTGACTTATGGTACTTATAATTCAAAAATCTCGTCCGTCAGTTATCTTAAGTGTGGGGGCGGGGGTCTATTTCATGGTGTCCTTGACAAAGTTTGCTGCATTTCCAATCTAGGTATTCTTTTCTTATGTCATAATATCTCCATGATATATCTGTGACATGTCTGTCCTTGGGATAACATTATTATTTTTTTTTTTCAATATCCTCGGGGTGAGCAGATCTCAGTACTTCCAATTTCATCAATCATGTATTTTTCTCCTGTAATTCTGGGTATGTTATGAGTATAGTAAATTGTCAATTTATTTCAACCATCTTACAACATTCTGTAATTCGTGATAAGGAATAGTCATTTGTTATACAACAATGTTCATATTACAAAGGCAATGAGCAAAAAATCAAAGAGATATCTTCTCCAAAAATGCGGATGTATCTCTATTTCTCCTACCTCTGGGCGTAGTAATTATTCAGTCATTATTTTTTTTTTTCTCCATTATTTAAATCTCCATTTTGTGTCCTTAGTACCTGTGGTTCCATGGGATTATCATAATCTATTTGTCTCTTGTCTACTGATAATCCTTCAATAATGACTTCAAATATGGTCCTCATATATGCAGTAATCATTTGCTCTGATTTGTTCCATGTCCATGGTATTCATCAAATATTCTATTATATCCTTGTCTTATCTCGTAATGGATGGGTTTGAAAAAAAATCGAAAAAAGGTGATTCGTCTTACGAGGACAAAAGACAAAGAAAATAGTCTACGTTGCGGCCACAAGGCCTTCGTCAGGAAAGGAAAGAAAGTGAAGGCTAGATAGGACACATAAAAACTAAATAAAATAAAAACTGGGTACTTCCCTGAAGGCAAGAACCGAAATTCTATCAAAATCGCTGTCTGTTGATGAGCGCGTGGCTGAACAGAAAGTGACTTCCGCCGCCGGATGTACACAATGCATACTAAGAAACTAAAAAACGAAACCGGACAATAAACTACCCAACGTGATAAAAGTGGGGACTGGAAATAGAAGAGGACAGAATGAGTGGGAGATAAATAAATATGAAATAAAAAAAATGTATATGGCATACAAATAGAAGAATAGGATAAGAGTGGAAAGAGTAAAATAGAGCAAGAGAGGAGAGGGTGACCTCAGACAAAGGTGTGAAAAGTGTTGAGACCGGCTGGTTTTAGACACCCCATGCGGTGGAAAAGACTGGTCTCAAGCTCTTCTCGGCTGGCAGTGTCAGAGGAGCACGACCCGATCGCTGTGACCTGTCTGTCGATATGACCATAGTCGTCAGGACCATTGAAGTGTATAGCAACTGGTGTTGACTTTTGCTGAGCGATGTCATTTAAGTGCTGGCTGAATCTGTCCCCAAGTCGTTTGCCTGTTTGGCCAATATAGGTTTTGCAGCAACGTTTACATATGATCGTATAAATGACATTGCGCGATTCACACGTGAAGCTACTAGTGATGGTGTACGTAGCCTTAGGAAAGGACACCTTCTGGGTTGAGATGACATACTTGCACGTGTTGCATCGTGTCCGACCACAGGGTAGTGTGCCAAAGTGAGTGGCATTCTCCTTTGGGAGACGGCTGTGAACAAGAAGATCCTTCAAGTTCTTGTCACGTCTATATGCCACCAAAGGTGCTTCACTGAATACTTTTTGGGTTAGAGGCTCTGCTTGGAGGATAGGGAGGTGGCGGAAAAGGATCTGTTTGACAGTAGTACTGTGAGGGTGATGGGTCAAGATTAATTTGACTCTATCCGAAGTGGATTTATGGTGAGGTTTGAGGGCCTCCAGACGAGAGATGGGGAGCACACGTTGGAGAGCAGAGGTGAGAACATGTTCTGGATAAAGTCTGTTACGGAAGAAATCCAACATCTCATTTGCTCGTAAGTGGAAGTCATCGTCGTCTTGGCATAAACGGCAGAGGCGGAGAAGTTGTGAAAAAGGAAGGGAGTCACGACAGGCCCGAGGATGAGAAGAGGTATACAGGAGGTAGATGTGGGCATCTGTTGGCTTGTAGTATACTGAGGTATTAAGGCCGGAGGGCGTGATAGAAATAGTAATGTCAAGGAAGTTGACAGATACTGTGGAGACGAGGGAGGTGAACTTGATGGTGGGGTGAAAGTGGTTCACAAAGTCAATGAAGCGGTGTAAATCAGTCTCAGACATATCTGTGAGACCTATGCCATCATCGATATATCTGCTGTAAAACCCAGGGAAAGGACCGGAGTATTGTTGCCATATCTGATGCTCCAAATGGCCCATGAATAGACAGGCATAGCTGGGACCCATCTTCGTTCCCATGGCAACACCACTAATTTGGTCAAAAAACTGACCATTGAATTCAAAGGAATTCAGTTGAAGGACCAGTTCAGCAAGACGGAGAAGAGTGACAGTGGATATAGAAGGGCAAGTGCATTGGTCCAGAAAAAACCGAAGAGCTCGGAGACCATCAGAGTGGGGAATAGAGGTATACAGAGAGCAGACGTCGAGCAAGAAAAGACGGTAGGAGCGGTCTGCTGGGAGTCGGATAGAGGAGAAAGTGGTAAGAGCGTGATTGGTGTCTTTGATGAAGGAGGGAAGATTCTCAACGATAGGCTGGAAAATGCTATCGAGGAAGTCAGAAATGTGTTCAGTAGGACAAGAACAGGCTGAGACAATAGGTCTTCCAGGGTTTTCGATCTTGTGAATTTTGGGGAGCATGTAGAATACAGGCTTGCCCAAAGAGCTGTCATGAATCCTAAGATGAGATGCTTCGGGAGGAAGATCATTACTAGTGATAAGCTGTTTAATCGTGTTGTGTACAATGCGATTGTTAGAGACAGTCGCATCGCTGGTCCTGGACCTGTAAAAAGAGCCATTGGTCAACTGGTTTTTACCTTCACTTAGGTACAAGTCCTTCTGCCAGACGACAATGGCTCCTCCCTTGTCAGCCGGTTTGATGACAATGTCGTCTCTACGGCGAAGAAGGGAGAGAGCACTAGACTCTGCCGAAGTGAGATTGGAATAATGCAATCTACGAGGGCGGAGCTGCTGAATGTCATGGATGGTGTTCTTGATATACAGGTCCAGGGCATGAGAGGCTCCAGGTTTAGGTGTAAAGGGAGGTTTAGTAGAGTCAGAAAAGCGTGCGAAGATGTCGGATTCAGCCTGAGACTGCGGAGTGCTGTCTTTCTCTCTAAAATGGAGCTTCAGCCTCATGCGACGGTGAAACCGATGAACATCCTGGAGGAGATTGTATTGGTCTAGGGTCGGACGAAGAGGAACAAATTTTAAGCCCTTACTAAGAACAGAGCGCTCTCCCTCAGAGAGGGGTAGATCTGGGGGGATGCAGACTACCTGAGTGCATGATGGAGTGGAGGATGGAGGGGTAGCTATGGGGGTAGGGATGAGACGGGATAGTTTATGGTGTTTAGACGTGGAAAGGAACTCATGCAGCTGCCGGTTCAGTGTGTGGATAGTGGTGCGTATCATAGAATAGAAAGGGAAGTTGTTGGAGGTCTTATCTCGTAACCACGAAAGACTAAAATTATTGCTCCTCCAATGTTAATGTGGGGGATCTTGTGCATAAACATTACAACAATATCTCAGCTGTGACAACATAAAGTTTCACCATAATATAAAATGGCATCTTCATCATCATTAAACAGTTGCTTCATTCTCTCATGTGCCATCAGTGGCTATCATCCGGTAATGGGTGTTCAATGTGGGTTCAGCATATACAAATGCTGTAGAGGGGTATTTCATTTGCTAAGTCAGCATGTGCAAATGCTATTTCTTTAACATGGGCAAAGGCATCATCAACAAATAGGTGTAATGTGTTCAATCTGGGGTTAGCATATACTAATGCTCTCAAAGGATTTTTCATTTGCAAAAAATCAGCATGTGCAAATGTCATTGGGGTACTTGTCATAGGCAGTATCAACAAAATACTGCTGGAGTATCAGAGATCATGCTGGTGGGGGTATGACTGGTAATGGGCAGTAGGAGTAAAAACTAATTTCTCACTCTGAAATGGTGATTTATTTTCTCTTTTTCTTTTCTTTTATGTCGGCTGCTAACCTCAGGGCAGTCAATGTTTTACAATATTTGCTTATCATCATCAAAATGTGTGAGGGTGGCATATAAACATAATACATCTTATAGAAAAAACATTCCAATTGTTTTTCTCTTCTCATTTTTCTGTTATGTTTTGTCTCTTTTCATTTTTTTTTTTTTTCATTTCTTTTCTCCATTTCTTTTCTGTTTTCTTGTGATTTCTTTTCTTTTTCTTGTGATTTCTTTTCTCTTTTCTTGTTTTACATTTCATTTTCTTTTCTGTTTTACATTTCATTTTCTTTTCTTGTGATTTCTTTTCTGTTTGTATCACAAGTACGAAAGAATGATAAAAATCAATTCACTAAACACTAGAGATACTATCAATATTCCTAATAGTAAATCCTAACCAATAGGGCTGCAAGTAATAGTTTAGGTTAGAACAGAATGAATATTGTAGCAGTGTCTGTTGTCAATAAGTGGCGAGGAAAGGGTACATCAAGGATCTCCTGATTACAACATGATTGTAATTCCAAGGAATGAATATGATTGGGATTGAAAAGATCACAAGTCTAGAATGTCGTCTCAATATAGTGGAAAGGAAAAATAGTAAGTTAAAGATGTTGTAACAGTGGAGTGAAGAAAATCTTACTATAGAGAGTCAAGGTTGGGATATGGAATCTTGGAGAATGTTTAAAATCTTGACAGTACTAATATACATCTGGGTCTAAAATAATAATAATGTACCTTGGAAAAATAAATAATCCTGTGGAGAAAGATAGCATAACATGCAATACTAGTTTTTGGTATGAATTATATGCTGTTAACAGATGTCATAGTAGGAACAGTATGATTGATCAAGGTGATAGATATAAAGGAGTTTAGCATAAATGAGATCACAGAAATATTAGTATGAGGTAAGAAAAAACTACTGGTGTAAAGTGTCTGCATGAAAATGCACTAAGATGCGAAATTACAGAACTCTGGAACTGCAAGGACAAGAAGTCTGGTGAATGGAGCGTGGAATATGATCGGTTTCAAAAGTAGAGATCAATGTTACAACAGAATAGTGTGACACATGTGTTATAGGTAAGGTTGTGTAACATTCTAAAATATTAAGAAAATGTCTGTAACTAAATAATGTCTGTAAACTCGTAACACCGTGTGTTATCAATTGTTTTGTCATTTTTATTTCACAAAACTATACTATCTAATGAAAATCCTCCGTGTGCTGGTCTTGATTTGTTCTCTGGGCATCAGTATTCTAAGGCTGGAAAAAAATAGCTTTCTCAGTGAGGCTTTGACATCTTAGTCTGGAAGCAAGTCATTTGAACTGTCAAAACTGAAAATAGAGTACATGGGAAAGTTAGTACATTGTTAAAAAGGTTTTTTCACATATGCGTTGACCGTGTTCGGAGTGGCGAACACATAAAACACCTGGGCGTGTTTTAGAATAGCTTCTCAGTACCAGGGAGTTATAACTGTATTTCTCATAGTCTCTGCCCGCTTGTTGATTTGTTTCTCCAATTCCCGCAGTGCCATAAGGAAGGCCGAATTGGGATCATTATTGACCGGTTGTACAGCGGGTACAGCACTGGAGATGGCATTGTTGACATTGAGAGGTTGATGGGCAACTGAAGCAAACGTCAATGGTTGTACTGTGGCTGGAGGTGACATGACATTGACTGATTGTTGGGGCGCAAAGGAAATCAGTGATGATGGCAATGTAGCCTGGGAATGTGTGGCTAGAGGTGACATGACTGGCGGTTGTGGCAGTTCTACAAATGTGGCCACAGGAGGCGATTCGTGAGGCTCAGGAAAAAACGATTCAACCGTGGTGGGAACCTGTACTGGTGGGATGCTGAATACTGACTCGATACCACTATCTGAGTCTGATACACAGGACATTGTGTCGTCATCATGTACATTGGAGTCTGATACCAATAAGGTGCTATCTGCATCACTGGTTTCAATAGAACTGGCTGTATCAATGTCCGTCTCTTGTTCATATAGTTCTACCATTTCTTTGTCATTTTGTTCGTTGGGGTCTGACAAAGCTGTGCCGGGGCCGACACTGTCTTCTCTCATGTCTTGTTCTGTTTCGTCTCCATAAAGATTGCTGGTATATGGTTCAACAATCTGCTTGGGTATAGTTTCTTCAGGATCTGATTGTTCTGAACGACCAATCTTGTTCTTGTGGTATAGCAGTGTTTGGTTTTCACTAGTGTTAAAACTAGAACTGCCTGAACTGGGGGTGTGATAGGTATCAGCTGACGATTTATCACTGCGGGAGTAAGTTTGAGTGTGAATAAAAGGTGACGTAGGAAGGTCTGTTTGTGTTGCCACCGAGGTCATTCTTGGTTCATTCATAAATTCTTGTTGTTTGTGCGCGATTCGGGTTAGTCTATTTGAAATGGGGGTACATAGCGTCGTATTTACTTTCACAGAACTGACCTGTTGACGTTCAAGAAATGGTCTTCGCCATGGATGTAGTGGTTTTATAACAGCACGAAAACCTTCATCTGTGGTGACAATGCATTCCCTGTCAGATGCATGGAGATTCTTTATCTCGTAGGTCCTATGACTTTTGACATTGGTGAATAGGCTTCGGACTGCGATGCGGCAATTTCTTCTATTTAAACTCGTCCAGTGATTCTTAGCACGTCTGTTAAAATGATACAGCGTACTATCTGTGTCCTCGGTATGATGTGTTGATAGACATGGGTATCGTAGGTTTCTTAATTTTTCAACAGAGTAACTTTCCGCGTCCGCATGTGTTGTTACTGCATTCATCTTGGTGAAGGATTCTCGTTTGGGATAACCTCCCGTTAGCAAACGACTGTTCCACTTGTCAGAGTCAGAGGGGCGGCGTGGGTTGGAGAAACTTGGGGAGGGGAACTGATGGGCAAAGCTCTGACACAGTAATGGTTCATGCTGCATAGGGTAACTTCCCGTCAGCAAATATTTCTTAAACATGTCAATCGGTGGGCTGTAATGGTTGTGTATATACGGGTTGGTTTTCCTGCTGCTGTTGTTGTACTCTTGGTGTTGGTATTTTCTCTTGAGTTCCATGTTTCGTTAATACTTCTGCTCTTTTGTAGAGGACTGGTCACTAGGCAACATATAAGTAATGTGTGGCCGGGTAGGGAATTGGGGGTTGCTGTTTTATTGCAGAGAGTGTTAGATCTAGATACTAGCTTGACCGCTAGAGTTCACAATTTCTCCCTTACAGTCTTACGGGATTTTAACCAGGTTCGGGGACTATCCTCTAAGGTGTTGTATTGAGTTAGAGCAGATAATTATGACATGATAAGTTCTCTCAGCAGCCGTTTCCTCCTTTCTTTCAATATTGTGTGTGGTGAGGTATTTAATAGACAATATCCTTTTGTTTTGGTCTCAACGTGATTTTTATTCCAACATAACGTATGTACATTATGGCATAAAGATTTATAGTATGCATATTTCGTTCATCCACAAATGCACATTGCCTCCATTAACATAGCATGGGGAAGTTCATATCAAGTGAATTACCCTGATTTCAGCTCTTAGCTACTTGATCCTTCAAAACATTAGCTAGCGGTAATTTCATACTAGCAGTTACTCAGAGGATTAAACCATTCTCTCATTTCCTGAAGAGCTTCATGTTCTACCAAACTGTTAGTGGTTCTACTTAGCAATCCAAAGTCTATATTTTGACTCAAAGTCTAACTTGCAGCCATTTTACAGGGTGCTGCGGGGGGCAAAAACTATTTCCTTGCGACATGAAAAATGTTTTAGGTATTTTAACAGCACTCTACTTACTGCCTTTCCTTGTGAGAATAAAATGCACAATTCACACTAAAACTGGGGAAAGACTTCCTTTAGTAAAAGTTTGAAAATCCTCAAAAATCTGCAGCATAAGAAATACACGTCTGTCTCTTCGCTTCAAAATCTGCAACTGACTTGGCTGGGTACAAAGGCCGGCTTCGGTTTAGCTCAAAATCTAGGTTAGCGTTGCTTCTACTTCCTATTCGTCTCGGGATTGGATAAAAAGGGTAATCTACGCTGTTCCCATCCTATAGTCTGTTCCTATGATTAAATTTCAACTAACTTCTGTCAACTAAGCTATGGTCTGTATTTGTTATAAATGAAAATCCCTAAAATGACGCATTCCCTGTCACAAAGTCAAATACAGAATGTAAGTCAATTTAGCTATCCAAGACAGAAGAAGGTCATCTGGAAAGGAGGCTCATAAAGCAGCCTAGAGAAAGCCAAAAAAAGTCTGGGTTGCCAACTAACCTTTTTTTTTGGTCTAAGAAAATCTCCAGGATTGGCTCCTGGAACGTTCGCAGAACTGGAGACAGAAGTGAAAATAATGTGGAAAGGACTTGAGCTGATGGCATGTGACAGGAAGACTTGGCGTGTGTTTGTTGAAGGCCTATGCTCCTTGGGGACCTCAGGGCATTCATTGATTGATATTTAGAGTTCTCATAATTTACATTTTGTGAACTTTGTTTTGTAAAATACATACCAGTTTTAATGACTTTTATGTTAAGGAGCAGGGAAAACCATTTTTTGTATAATCAGGGTTGTGAAATATCAGATGTTTTGATGACAGGTAAAATGTTATCATCTTTATCATCATTTCCTTTTTTTGGTTTGTTATGGAGCATACAGTCACCATTGCAGTTGTTCCCCTTGCAGGAAGCCTATGCCACAGCATTTATGTGCTCTTGCAGCAGTGGTTGCAGTAACAATAGTCTTCACATAATGAGTGGGAGCCACGCTGGTGAAATAGTTACCACACTGCGCTGGCGATCGGGTGATCCAGATTCGAGCCCTGGCGAGTACATTTGAAGAAGTGTCTTCGACCGGGACTTGGACTGGAATAATTTGAGCCCTGGCAAAGACTCCTTTGACCAGGTACTGGAATAACCTGAACAGCTCCTGATCTGACCCAGCTCTAATGGGTGCCTCTGAAATCGGCAAGTATCTGCCTGAATGGCGAGAGGACACCTGTCAGTGTACAGGGAAAAAGGCATACTCACGTAAAATCAGTCTCAGGCTAGATATATTAACGGGCGTACGAAAGAAGAAAAAAAGAAAAAATTATGAGTTTGCCAGCCCCAGCACAACCTCATGCTAGTCGCCTCATAAGCATGCCTATGAAGCAGTAGCTGTCTTCTTTCTTTGTCTCCTCAGGTACCCCCCGGGGGCTATGCAGGGTATGTTGCTTTTGAAACATCAGTTATTTTGATCTGCAAGTGATGGTTGTGATTATGTATATCAGGTGTTCTGATATTTTATGTGAGGTGTTTCTTCTGTATGTTTTTTTTTTTAAAATTATGACATCAGATGTTTTGTTATTGTAGTGAGGATTATAATAAATCACATTTTATGATAATTGTATCTAAGGATTATGACAGTGGTGACGAGGAAGACTCAGACGAGGCAAACCCTCTCAGTTCTCAGTTATGGTACCATGGGGCCATTGATCGTAGCGCGGCTGAACTTTTGTTGGATGAAGAGCGATTTCGTGGAAATGGAACATTTTTGGTTCGTGATGGCCAGAAGGGATGCTTAGTTTTATCCTTCTAGTAAGTACTCGGTGGACTTGTTTAATGCTTGGTTTGGCTTGGTTTTGGTTTTAAGGACTATCTTCATTACACACGGACAACTCCATCAGTGCTCCAATCTTCTCCCTTAGATCACACAAGGAGGATCTCAGCACAGTGCACAAACTCTGTAGCAACGGCGAGAATCCCAGTTTGTGTATATAGGAATCACACATTCTATTAATATTGTTGTGGTGGATAGGTTTCTAATTTTTAAGTTTTACCAGCGCAAAGACCTTATGGCCTACTCTTTACGCTTTCCAACTGCGGTGGGATTTTTAACTTGCACACGGGACTTCCTATTTTTTTTCCCTTATCCGAGAAGGCTAGGCATCCTATCTCACTACCCAGGAGACCGGGGGGAGTATGATATCATTATGACCACTGGTTCTGAAAAGAAATTTCCATAAATTGTATTCCCTCTCCAGGGAATCTAGCCCGGCGCCTTTAGAATTCGAGGCAGACGCCATTCCTCTTAGCCATTCCGACCCCTTGTGCTTGTTTAAGGATGTTCAGAAAATAAACAAATAAATAGTGATGTCTTGGTCCATATGTTCCTTCGGGGAATAAGAGTAATATTTTGAGCCATTAACTCTTTCTGTTCTAGGCAGATATTAGGCATTGCCAAGACATCAAAATGGATGCCTATTTCTGTTCATGAGCAGTGTGAGTGTTTGTATTTATGATAAAATATCTCGTGATATGTATACAGTAAGTAAATTAGAGCCTCCGATTGACAGTCGTTAGAGTGCTGGCCTCTTGTGGTAAAGGTAAAACAAAAGTTAGTCCCATAGCAGATACTGATGTAGGGGAGTGAAGTGTTTGAGACTTCAGCATACTAGGTCTAGCATCGAGAGGTGGGGTGACCAGTTCCCTTTCTCGCTGCCTTTTCACTTCCTAACTCAGTGCATAGTCAGGTACCCATTTACAGCTGTAAATGTAATCATTCCGTAGGATTATAATGAGGTTGTGCATGCGGGCTAGCAACCTCATCTGTTAAAACACGTTGCTACGGATACCACTGTTGCTAGAGCACGAGAATGTTTTGGTTCAGGCTTCCTTCAAGGGGACCGGCTGCAGTGGTGTCTCCTCGCCCCATATAAGCAAACATAAAAATGATGATTACGTGGTACATATAAAGTTTTCTTAGCTTTAGTTTATTAGCAACAGAAGTTGCTGATATGAGTAGATCATAAGCAGTCAAAAGACAGTAAGAGGTTTCTTTTTTTAGCATTATGTCATTCAAATAAGAAGCTGCAGGCTTTTATAATTGGGTGCTTGTGTAGAATAGATAGATTGAAATGGTACGACAAGGTCACGCACAAAATGATGCATTCTACCAGCTCATCAGAAGAGAACAAGTGGTAATCTTCATACTCCGCACGGGCCACAAATGATTGAGATACCATCTATTCAACAAGCTAAAGATAGGAATTACCAATAATAATCGGCACTGATAAAATGATGAACGTCTGCTTCAAAGATGCCCAGCATATGTGGAACAGAGAAAGCGCATATGGCCGACACCAGTACCATTCGTTTAAAAGCTCTACGGAGATGTAAAAAGCCTCAAGCTGACTACAGCGTTCTTTGAAAGTGTACAAAGAAAAAGAACTGATGACAAGAACCAGACAAGTGACAGTGGAACAAGAGATGAGAAGAAGATGCAGGCAGTTGATTGGACACACACAGAGAAATCCTGTTGATAGCATTACCAGGCAGTCCTTATTCTGGAATCCCCAGGGTTAGAGTAGTAGACGTAGATCAGAGAACACACAGAGAAGAGAAATGAAGACAAAAATGAAAATGATGAACGTGGAAAGACATTGAGCTGATGGCACACAACAGGAGGACTTGGCTTGTGTTTGTTGAAGGCCTATGCTCCTTGGGGAGCTAAACAGTATTGATTGATTACATTGTTACTGTTAATTTGTGTATTCCAGTGCCTATGGCAGTATGTCACACAGCATAATCAAAGAATGTGATGATGGACAAGGTCGCAAGCGTTACATGATTGGAAGTGAGATGTGGCATGACAGCATCTCCGAGTTGGTGGAGTACTACCGCACCCACAGACTGACTTTCAAGGACAAAGATGCCAGCATTAGTCTCACCTACCCTATCAAGAGGAGGTTTGGGTTTGAACACGAAAAGTGAGTTCTTATTTTGTTTTATCCTTCCTTCATTCATTTGTCACCTTTCAACTCCCCCAAAGAGCATAGACCTTTAACACACTTATGACAAGTCTTCCTGTCCCTTGCCATCAACTGAAGATCTTTTCATGTCTGTCGCCAGTTCTCTTCTCTGTGTGTTCTTTGGTCTCCTCTTATCTCTCTTACACTGGGAATTCACAGTTCCAAGATATCAATCTTGTATTCTACATTTCTGCTGCTACCTGTACAGTTTTCCCTTGTTCATTGAATGTACAAAAATTCCAGGTGCCAAATCTGGAGATTCTCCAATAAGAAAGAAAGTTAGTCAGCAACACATTCATGTTAGCTTTGTCTCTGTTGCATCATACTCATCCTTGCCAGAGGACTTCTCCTGTCTTGGATGGCCGAGTTATTTTTTTTTTTTTTAGTAGACCTGTCCATGTTGTTTGTTAAAGCTTTTGTGGTTTTAAAATTTGGAGTAACCAGCCCCATGCCCAACCCTCCTTGGTTGCCTTTTATGACATGCATGGTAGGTCACAGTGTTACTATTTTTTACCCCTCTTACAGTAGCACACAGATGGTTACATCCTTACATAACATTTTTTTACATGAGACTTTGGTTTGACCATGAAATGTGTCTGTATATTGTTTAATTTTGTTATCACTAGGATGATAGGAAACTCTATACAGAGCGATACAACAGGAGGCAATCTGATCATCAGAAGATTACCCCCGTCGAACAAGTGTTTTGGCCCTGTATACTCCTTTACACTCTAAGGGGTATATCAAATACTATAGAGGTTTCTGTATTTTTTTATTATTTTTTTCAAGAAAAAATTATAATACATGATGAGAGATCCTGCATCAAGTTTAAAGAGAGACAAAAAAATTAAGTGCTTTGGCTATCTCATGAGAATGGAGCATGATATATTATCACTACGTGTCTACACGAGCAGAAGATCTGAGATGAGCAAGAGACAGCTGGATAGACACCATCACAGATATCCTACAATAGCACTGGCTCACGGCAGCCAACATGGTCACACTGTGAGGAACGCAAACTTCAGCTCCCCACTCCACTTTGCTGTAGTAGCAGAAGGAAAAAGTAAAAGTAAAGTAAAGGTGAGAGGTCACAGACATTGGGTGTGAAAACACTCAGGGGTACAAAAAAGGTTACGGAGAATAAAGGTGAGAGATAACCAGGGATGTGGAGCCGTAGTGAGAATCATGGAGTCGTCAGTCATTATTTAGTGGAGTCGGAGTCGATAAAATATGTCCGGACTCTGATTCCAAATTTTATGCCATAAGACTAGCAAAAAACTGTAGTCGGAGCCGGGGTGAGAATTCTAAAACTTCATGAGTTGGAGTTAACAAATTGTTTGGCCGATTTCACAACCCTGCATATTACTACTGCCATGGGAGCCGCGCTGGTGTAGTGGTTACCAAACTGCGCTGGCGACCGGGTGACCCAGGATCAAACCTGGGCGAGGACATTTGAAGATTTTTCGTCGGCCGGGATTTGGACTGGATTAACTTGAGCCCTGGCGAGAACATTTGAAGGAGTGTCGTCAACCAAAGACTGGCGGCTCCTGAGCCGACCCAGCTCTAATGGGTACCTCCGAAATCGGCGAGTATCTGCCTGAATGGCGAGGGACACTTGTCTCTGTACAAGAAAAAAAAGGGATACTCACATAAAAATCAGAGATTTCACCTCGAGTAATAGCGGGTGTACGTAACAACAGCAAAAAAACTACTGCCATGACAGGCGCCTGTGGACCAGGAGAGGAAATAAAGACACTAGGGGTGGATAGGACATACATTGACTAAACCTGTAGATAGCTTAACAGGGCAACCTTGTTCTGGAATCCCTACAGTAAGAGAAGTGGAGGGACAGTGAAAAACATGCAGAGATCTCAAGATAGAAATGACAGGGATAAAGAAGAAATGGAATGACCTTGAGAAGATGGCACAAGACAGGATGAATTTGCTTGATTCTGTTAACTTTGTGATTCCATAATTATTTTCCACCCTGTGCCATAATTATTTTTTGAAGAATTCTAAACGGTTAATTGGACTGACTTTTAGTGTAAATTTTATGTTAATCTTTTTCTGTGAACATGTACTTCTTATATACCAAACTGTAGGGAAATGGATATAGAATTGTAATATATAATGTCTTTGGTAGTATTAACACAAGTGTGTTCGTTATACTTAAAACATTTTGCATGTAAAATTGAAAAACACTAAAAAGTTAACTGTAGAATATGATCTTACCAAAGACAAATTACTTTTGTAGACAATAAAACTTTCTTTTTAGTCTTCAGACGTCAAGTTAATCCATATACAAAGTAAAAATAACATGCTTATGGCCACAGTTAGTACATTTAGGGTTATTCACACCAGTTTTTCTGTGGTCCTTTGTAAGAAAAAAATAAATTATGCAATCGTGCATTACGTAATTTTCAAACAAATAAAGAAGAATAACGTCATATAAAAACTTTTTTACTCTTGTTTAATGTTTTAATAGTATCCCTAGCTTCATCTTCTACCAAGAACTAGTGATTAGATGTTACGGTAGGTCTAGTTTTGTTGTTTTTTGATCGGCCAGAATATGACTAAGCCCACTCATCAACTAAATCAAGTGTGTCTAGCTTTTCTGCACAGATTCCGTATTTTGACAACAAACTGTGACTACCAAACAATCATCATCAATGTCAGCAATGTTTCAAAGTAGTTTGACACAATTATTTGCTTAGGAGACTTAGAAAATGTAAATATAAAGCGTGACATATTTCTCTAGCAAAAACAACGAAAAACGTAAACACGCGAATCTTCACAAAAATTGTGATAATAACATCAAAACACGCACATGTGCTTATTAACTCTTAGTATACGAGCGGCCTTTTAGAAAGGCCGATGATCAATCCCCGTCAATATATTAGTAGCACAATTTCGAGTTTGAAGATTCATGTGTGCATTAAACATTTTTTTAGGGTTGTTTTTGCTAGAGAAATATGTCACGCTTTATATTTACATTTTCTAAGTCTCCTAAGCAAATAATTGTGTCAAACTACTTTGAAACATTGCTGACATTGATGATGATTGTTTGGTAGTCACAGTTTGTTGTCAAAATACGGAATCTGTGCAGAAAAGCTAGACACACTAGATTTAGTTGATGAGTGGGCGTAGTCATATTCTGGCCGATCAAAAAGCAACAAAACTAGACCTACCGTAACATCTAATCACTAGTTCTTGGTAGAAGATGAAGCTAGGGATACTATTAAAACATTAAACAAGAGTAAAAAAGTTTTTATATGACGTTATTCTTCTTTATTTGTTTGAAAGTTACGTAATGCACGATTGCATAATTTATTTTTTTCTTCAAAGGACCACAGAAAAACTGATGTGAATAACACTAAATGTACTAATTGTGGCCATAAGCATGTTTTTTTTACTTTGTATATGGATTAACTTGACGTTTTAAGACTATAAAGAAAGTTTTATTGTCTACAACAGTAATTTGTAACTACAGTTAACTTTTTAGTGTTTTTCAATTTTACATGCAAAATGTTTTAAGTATAACAAACACACTTGTGTTAATACTACCAAAGGCGTTACATATTACAATTCTCTATCCATTTCCCTACAGTTTCGCATATAATAAGTACATGTTCACAGAAAACGATTAACATAAAATTTACACTAAAAGTCAGTACACTTCACTGTTTAGAATTCTTCAAAAAATAATTATGGCACAGGGTTGAAAATAATTATGGAATCAAAGAGTTAATCTATCATTCTACTCAAAATCTTACAATTAGCAGTTTGGATCATCATGAAAAATGCTATTTTAATGTGATATATCCTTATTTTCAACCAGTAACGCAAAAACTTTGAAGACCTTATTCTCTAAACAAGCTGAAGTGGAGATGGAATAAAGCGGTATACTATGGGTAGCCAGATTATACTTTGGGATACAACCCTACAGGATGTGGACTCATAGAGATCTCTTGTTAGCATTGTAAACAGTGTTGGAGCAACAGGCTTTGAAGTCACAATAAAAATTCAGAAGGCAGGAGAAGCTTTCATGACATTGAGAAATATGTGGAATTGTTAAGAAAGCAGGTTCAGAAATAATGATCTTCAGCTTTAATGTCAAGGAATTCCTACTCTGTGACTCTGACACATGGAGAACAGCAAGAATGGGAAACATGATGTTAGAGATTGTCATAAATGTGTGCTTGCGTAAAATAGTAGGATAGAAATGGTATGACATGATCACTAGTGGGGGAACTGATGGAAAGAATCAGGGCAAATACCACTAAAATTAGAGGTGAGGAAAGGGTACTGCTGTTGGTTAAGACATACAGTGAATAAACCAGCAGACAGCGTTACAAGGTAGTCCTTGTTCTAGAATCCCTGAGTAAGAAAAAATAGAGGGGATTCAAAAACACATTGGGAAACGTATGGGCGACTGATATAAAAGGGATAGAGGAGATATGGAAATACCTGGAACAAATTCCACAAGACAGGAAAGCTTGGCATGTATTTTTTGAAAGCCTATGCTCCACAGGGGGCTAAGGGTAATGAATGAATATTTTTTTTAATTCTCACCTGTCATTTCTAGAGGAAGTTCAGGTTTGAGTATTCTTCTTTTTCTTCGCTGTGAAATAACACACTCTACACACAGCTATTTCTCAGCTCCCCCTGCCTATCATGGGGTCCATAGTGAGATTCCCCTTGCATGCAGGCAACATGGTAAAAGCCATATCTATCTCTCGTCCATAGTGAGATTCCCCTTGCATGCAGGCAACATGGTAAAAGCCATATCTATCTCTCTTATAAAGCTAGCAGTCCATCTCGGGTATCTCTCATCACCATGCAGTTTCTCCCTCCAGTGGGTTGGAGAAGGCCATGTCTGCCACACCTCTGCTCATCTCATGGAGCCAACAGTTTTGGAGTACATGTTCTACTGTCTGTTTGTCCTCCCCACATGGACACTCATCTGTCTGTTTGTCCTCCCCACATGGACACTCATCTGTCTGTTTGTCCTCCCCACATGGACACAATCTGTCTGTTTGTCCTCCCCACATGGACACTCATCTGTCTGTTTGTCCTCCCCACATGGACACTCATCTGTCTGTTTGTCCTCCCTACATGCACACTCATCTGTCTGTTTGTCCTCCCCACATTGACACAATCTGTCTGTTTGTCCTCCCCACATGCACACAATCTGTCTGTTTGTCCTCTCCACATGGGCACTCATCTGTCTGTTTATCCTCCCCACATGGACACTCATCTGTCTGTTTGTCCTCCCCACATGGACACAATCTGTCTGTTTGTCCTCCCCACATGGACACTCATCTGTCTGTTTGTCCTCCCCACATGGACACTCATCTGTCTGTTTGTCCTCCCCACATGGACACAATCTGTCTGTCCTCCCCACATGGGCACTCATCTGTCTGTTTGTCCTCCCCACATGGACACTCATCTGTCTGTTTGTCCTCCCCACATGCACACTCATCTGTCTGTTTGTCCTCCCCACATGGACACAGTCTGTCTGTTTGTCCTCCCCACATGGACACAATCTGTCTGTTTGTCCTCCCCACATGGGCACTCATCTGTCTGTTTGTCCTCCCCACATGGACACTCATCTGTCTGTTTGTCCTCCCCACATGGACACTCATCTGTCTGTTTGTCCTCCCCACATGGACACTCATCTGTCTGTTTGTCCTCCCCACATGGACACTCATCTGTCTGTTTGTCCTCCCCACATGGACACTCATCTGTCTGTTTGTCCTCCCCACATGGACACTCATCTGTCTGTTTGTCCTCCCCACATGGACACTCATCTGTATGTCTGATTTTCAGTTTGTTGAACAGGTGGTATCTGAGTCTATAATGGCCGGTTCTCAGTCTGACAATTATCTCTTGATCTCTTCTTGGTAATGTATAGCATGGTTCTGTATTACTGGACTCTGGAAGTTCCTTCTGCCATTTTTCTCTATAAATATTTCTGATAACTGCTTTTATCTTTTCATATATAGCCTTGACTTATGTTTTGGGTTTTTTTCTTCCTCCCTCTTTGGCAAGTGTATCTGCCTTCTCATTTCCATATAAACTTTGAGTATGAAAGTCGTCTGTACGTCAGCCATAGTTATCTGTCATATCACAAGAAAGTTTTGGTTCAAGTATAAACAAACATGCATGGGACACTTATTGAGGAAATCTGTTAAAAGCATTGCAGTGGCAGTTTTTTGTGTTTACTCTGAAGTCCCTGGTGCGAGAGACAGAAATAAAGGGGGAATGAAGAAGGCTTAGGGATACTGTGAGCTGATGGCATGTGATAGGAAGACTTGGCGTGAGTTTGTTGAAGGCCTATACTCCTTGGGTAGCTGTACAGTAATCATCATCACCATTTCACCATTATCACCTTTTCACCATCATCACCATTTCACCATCATCATCATTTCCATTTTCTCTCCCTCTGGAGCATGGAGCCACCACTGCAGCTAGCCCCTTGCATGAATCTTGCCCCAAAACATTTATCTGCTCTTGCAGCTGTGGTTTCTGTAGACATTTGTTTTACATGATGAGGTTACCAGGCCCATGCACTGTCTCATATTTGTCACCTTTTATGGCATGCCAGAGGGGAGCAGTGATCATATTCTTTCCTCAAAGTACCCCCCAGGAGCTACACCTGGCCTGAAGAGTAATGAATGTTGATCAAAAAAAGCATGTCCTCATGTGATGTCTACAGATTTAACACCATTAACTAGTTGGGTTTTTATCTGTCTTCAGATGGTACCAGCCAGACATTGATCGACTGTCTGCAGAAGAGTGTCTCAGGGTCATACCAATAGATGGGGCATTTCTAGTGAGATCTAGCTCAGTGGCTAACTGCTTCACCCTCTCACTGAGGTATCTGTATCAAGATCTAGTTTGCTGCTAGCTCACATCAAACTTAATAATTGTTTTGGTATGTCCTCAGCAACACAGCACAACACTGACAGCGGGAGGCTTACTTGCTTTTTTAGTCATTCCTCATCTACCATGGGGTGTAGAGGTTTGCCAGAGAGAGCACCATACTATCCTATCGGCTGTTTTCCTCCTGGCCTGGTTCCAATCTAGTCCTTCACAGATTGTCTAATGTTGTCCATCCAGCGGAGTCTGGGTCATCCTGAAAGTCTGGATCCCTGGCTCTTAGTTTCCCATATATGTCATGTTAGCCAGTCTTTTCGTATTCTGCAGACATGGCCGAATCATCATAGTTGGGACTGTTCAACTTGGGTCTGTAAGAGCTGGGTTTTGAGGCCTTGCCATATTGTCTGGTTGTGGACCATGTCTCTTTTTGTTACTTCAGCCACCTTCCTCAGATACCTCACTTCTGAGGTTTGGAGCTCAGAGAAAGGCAATCAGTAAAACAGTTAAGATTTAAAAAAAAACACACCAAGGCATGTTGGTGGTTTAGTGATTCAATTTTTTTTTTTTAATTTCAGTCATCTGTCTTTAGTTTTTGTGAGACATTTTTGTTAATTATAGTTTCCAGGTGTCTGTTGACAAGCTTACTTGCTAAGTGGAAAAGTGGAAGGAAGAGGAAAGGTGGGAGGAAGATGAAAGGTGGAAGGAAGTGGAAAGGTGGAAGGAAATGGAAAGGTGGAAGGAAGGGGAAATGCAGAAGGAAGTGGAAAAGTGGAAAAGAAGAAACTGAATGCAGGAGAAAATAAGTTGTTGTCAAGACATGAGACAGACATCGCACACCATAATTCTCTACCATCATTTCTTAATGGGTAAATTGCTAGTGTAAAATATATGTGGCCACACCTAGTATGCATTGTCTTTACAGTAAGGTATGCACATGGCTGTTTCTCACCTATACCAAGTCACCATTTTAGTTCTTTGTCCAATGCACTTACCCCATCTAATATGCATGGAGGCATATCTGGAGTCATCCTTTTATAGTATGTAGATTTAGATGTGAACCTCTGTCTGTGTAGCTAATTACACCTCATTGACTCTTGAAATCATCCACACACTTACAGGATTTCCCCTGTGGTGAAACATGTTGAGAACCCAGCATTGTACACTAAGCTTGGAGTAGAGACTTAAGCCCCAGGCATAACTCTGGCTTTTACCTGTGTGCAGGAGAATCTCACTATGGACCCCATAATAGACAGGGGTAGCTGAGAAATGGCTTTGTGTAGGACGTGATGAACCAGAGCACAGTATTTTAGCTCTGCATAGTTGGAGAGCCCCCTTGGATGACGGGGAATGCACAGTATGCTACATGCTTCTTCCTCCTAGCTTGGGACCAGATGTGATGTTTAAATGCAAGCCAAGCTGGTGAAACTGGAGCTCATGACTTCAACTCAACACGTTTTGGAATGGCAGAAAAGCCTAGATCTACAGTGTAGATAATACCAAGGAGTCTTCAGCTTGATAAAAAGGTTAAAAAAAAGAAAGAAGGGTAACTGATACCATTACACGCCCATTGAATGTTTTCAAAGAAAGTCAGTTTGAGGCTATTTGAATCTCCGTAGACCTTTTCCACGAATGGTACATGTGTCGGCCATATGCGCTTTCTCTAATCTGCAAATGTTGGGCAGCTTTGAAGCAAATGCTCAGCAGTCATTTTATCAGTGCCACAGTTACACTTATGGGTAATTTCTATCTTTAGCTTGTTGAATAGATGGTATTACAATCTGTTGTGGCCAGTGCGGAGTCTGAAGATTACCACTTGTTCTCTTCTGTTTAGATGATAGTATGCATCATTTTGTGTGTGACTTGGATGCTCTACATCTCATTTGTTTCTGTATCTGATTCTGATAAGATTCTTTGCCTCCTCTAAAGTTACGTTTGCATCAGGCCGAGGTAGATTTGCACCTTCCTTTGCCAGTTTGTCAGCCTCTTCATTGCTGATGATGTTACAGTGAGATGGGATCCATTGGATCACAACCCTTTTGAATCGTTGACATAGTTTATGGAGCACTGAAGATTGGATACTGAAGATTGTCTCCACTTAATTTGATTTTTGATGCTTGCTTCTTTATCGTCAATCCCCAGTTGAGATGAGATTTTTTAGACCACAAATGGCTCGGGGGTCGACCCAGCCTCATGAATTGGGTATCAGAGCAACTCTGGGAAGGTTAAGGTGGCCGGCGTGATGTTGACCACATCACCCCTAGTGTGCCGATGGTCAAGAAAATATGGGCACCAACTCAGTCATGTACTCTTGCAGTTTTGGTTTCTGTATCAATTTGTTTGACATGAAGAGGTTGCTAGCCCTATGCATGACCTTGTATTCATCATCATCATCTCCCCCTTCGCTCACTACAGAACGTGGAGCCGCCACTGCAGATAGCTCCCCATGAGAAAGCCTACGCCACAGCACAACCTCTTGCTGCAGTGGTTTCTTAAGCAATTTTTTATATATTATGAGGTTGCCAGCCCCGTGCACAACCTCATATTAATCGCATTTTATGACATGCTTCAGGGAGCAGAAGTCTCATTCGTCTTTGTCTGCTCACAGACACCCGATAGCTACACAGGACAGGTCTCAAATTAGTCACCTCTTATAGCTTTCCTAAGGAAGCAATAGTCTCATTCTGTCTTTGTGTCTTCAGCGACAACGACAAACTATGTAAGGCTTATTGCAGCTTTGGACAGTTTTAAAACACTATGTTGCCCTTAGATCACCAATGTGGAACTAATGACAAGAACTAGACAAGTGCCAGGGGAACAAGAGGTGAGAAGATCGCTAATCTGGAACTGATGACAAGAACTAGACAAGTGCCAGGGGAACAAGAGGTGAGAAGATCACTAATGTGGAACTGATGACAAGAACTAGACAAGTGCCAGGGGAACAAGAGGTGAGAAGATCACTAATCTGGAACTGATGACAAGAACTAGACAAGTGCCAGGGGAACAAGAGGTGAGAAGATCACTAATCTGGAACTGATGAAAAGAACTAGACAAGTGCCAGGGGAACAAGAGGTGAGAAGATCACCAATGTGGAACTGATGACAAGAACTAGACAAGTGCCAGGGGAACAAGAGGTGAGAAGATCACTAATCTGGAACTGATGACAAGAACTAGACAAGTGCCAGGGGAACCAGAGGTGAGAATATCACTAATATGGAACTGATGACAAGAACTAGACAAGTGCCAAGGGAACCAGAGGTGAGAAGATCACTAATGTGGAACTGATGACAAGAACTAGACAAGTGCCAGGGGAACAAGAGGTGAGAAGATCACTAATATGGAACTGATGACAAGAACTAGACAAGTGCCAGGGGAACGAGAGGTGAGAAGATCACTAATGTGGAACTGATGACAAGAAAAGTGCCAGGGGAACAAGAGATGAAAAGATCACTAATGTGGAACTGATGACTAGAAAAGTATGAGGGGAACAAGAGATGAGAAGATCACTAATGTGGAACTGATGACAAGAAAAGTGCCAGGGGAACAAGAGATGAAAAGATCACTAATGTAGACTTGATGACAAGAAAAGTACGAGGGGAACAAGAGATGAGAAGATCACTAATGTGGAACTGATATGACAAGAAAAGTGCCTAGGGAACAAGAGATGAGAAGATCACTAATGTGGAACTGATGACTAGAAAAGTGCCAGGGGAACAAGAGATGAGAAGATCACTAATGTGGAACTGATGACAAGAACTAGATAAGTGCCAGTGGAACAAGAGATGAGAAGATGACTCTGGAGATGGATAGGATACACATTGAGAAAACCTCTGAATAGTTTTACCAGACAATGCATTGTACTGGAATCCCCAAGGTAAGAGAGGCAGAGGAAGATCAAAGAACACATGGAGAAGAGAACTGGAGACAGACATGAAGGGGATGAAGAAGACTATGAAAGACTTTGAGCGGATGGCACGGGACAGGAAGACTTGGCAGACGTTTGTTGAAAGCCCATGCTCCTTGGGGAGTTGAAATGTGAAGAAGAAGAATGTAGACCTCAGTTTTTTTGTTGCATCAATAAAGTTTCGAAGAGGTATTCAACAGTGATATCTTATGAAGTTATTCATGTTTCTATATTTTTAATGTTTTATGCATTACGTTTATTTAGAGTTCTTACTTTCACAACTTTTGAACCACTAGGAAAACACTTCACTTTCTAAACTTACGAACTAAGCTATTTTACCCAGTAATATTGTCTGATTGGCTGTTACAGTGCATTCCTCCCATAGCACAGTTATCGAGTTCTGGGATCAAAACCAGCTGTAAATGGGTACCTGGCTCTGCTTTTGAGTTAGGGAAGGCAACGGCAGTGAGGAAGGGAACTGGTCACCCTACTCCATTTGTTGTTGTTGATAAACTAAGGTTGCCGAGCCTGTAGCTCTTTCACAACCAGTGCCAAGTTGAAGAATTTGTACGTGTTCTGTAGCTGTTGAATGGTGCTGTATAGAGTATTTGTGATTGTTGGGGAGCCCGGCAACAGCTTTCTTCTTTCTGTAGAGAGTCCTGGGCAGGTCACCAGCACATGTTGAACCGTCTCAAATGTATGGGTGCAGTTATGGCAGTTAGGCTCATGTGTGGGGTTTAATTTGTTTAAGTGCTAGTTGAGTCTGGTGTGTTCTGTTCTAAGCTGGAAGATAGTGCTCTGCACCGTACGTCATAGGTTGTTGATGTCCTTTTTGTTGGGTTGGGTCACTTCTTTACATAAAGCATGGCCAGTAGACTCTTTTGCCCATTGGTTCAGCCATTCCTCTTTGAAATTGTTTTGGAGTATTCATTTAACCCTACCCCATAAAAAATAAGCTGTATCTGGTATTGCAAAGTCTCTTCAGTATGGTAGCTTCTGCTTGCTTTTGTTCAGTGATGAGCGCAACTTGCAGCCCAATGTTCTGTAATGAACAAGAATGTTGCATAAAGATGGTTTTTTCTTCAGGTACAATCGAAGGGTCTCTCACTATCAGATAGAGTACAGACACAATAAGTTTGTGATAGGGACTTTCCACTTCCCCACAATGAACAAGCTGATTGACTACTTCAAATGCTATCCTCTATACAAGACAGCCAAGTTGACAGAACCTGCTTCTGAAGATTTGCAGCAATGTGAGACAGATGAGGTGAGTATTTGTCACAGTGCCTGCCTAGCTGTCTCCTTGTCTGCATTGCTGCCGTCATACACATCTTTGAATCAGATGCTGAGTACCTGCATACCTGCATGTTTTTTTGAATGATTACAGCTTATTTTAATCTACAGGTGAATCATCAGCTGTCCACCTACCTTAATTTGTGAATTATCATCTTTCTCCCTGTCTGCCTATGAATTCTTATCTGTCCTCTTCTTCTTTTCTGAACCATTAGCTGACTTCCTGTATCTGTTTCAATCATCACCTTTTCTCCCAATATGCATGTCAGTCATCACCTCTTCTCTCTGTATACATGAGTCATCACTTTTTCTCCTTGAAAGGATGCCAATCATCACTTGTTCTCTCCTTATACATGTGAGTCATCTCCTTTTTTCCATGTAACTATGTGAGTCATCACTTGTTCTCTCTATATATATGTGAGCCATCACCTTTTTTCCATGTAAGCATTGAGTCATTACCTGTTCTCTCTATCTACATGTAAGCCATCACCTTTTCTCCTTGTATGCATGTAAATTATCACCTTTTCTCCTTGTATGCAGTGTCATCACCTGCTCTTGCTATTCTTCTTTAAGTACCATGCTTAGTGGGGTAGGAGATCATGTCTCTCCACAACTTCCTGTCTCCAGTACAATTTATCAGTTCTGCTGTTGACTTCTTTCCATGCCACGATGTCAAACTGTCCAGTATTTGCTCTCTTTGTCTTCCCCTATCTCTTTTTCCTTCAATCTTACCTGTTGTTACGATATATTCCAGCTTTCCTCTTCTCATAACATGCCAAAAAAAGTGGATTGCTTCTTTCTAACTTGGGAAATAAGTTTCCTTTGTGCATTGGTCTCTTTCAGGACGTCCTCATTACTCTTTTTGCTATCCATGGTATTTTTAACATTCTTCTGTAAAACCACATCTCTGTGGCCTCTAGTGTCTTCCCTATTTGTTTATCAATTGTCAATGACTCACTCCCATATGTCAGGGTTGGTTCTATATAACAATGAAGAACTCTCTGTCTTACTTCCATTGACAAAGAATTCTTGCATAAAATACTCTTCATTTTATAGAATGCTGCTTTTGCCTGAGCTATCTGCTCTTCACTTCTGAGATGCATCTTCCATCCGTTGTTATTAATGTGCTCAGGTATTTGAATTTATTGACCTGTTTTAAAATTGTTCCATTCACTTTGATAGTGCATTCTGGGGAAGCCCTTTTCTTTGAGACGACCATTACTTCCGTCTTTTTGCTATTAAGGCTAAGGCCTTAATTTTCACTTTCTATCACTATTGTATCAACCATTTCCTGCAGCTCCTTTTCACTTTTTGCTATTAAGACTGTATCATCAGCGTATCTCAAGTTGTTTATATTATGTCCGCCGAATGATAGTCCTGGCATGTCCTCTAGAGATCTCATTATATTTTCACTGTACAGATTCATATGTAAATAGCAGTGGTTAGTGCACTGGCTTCCTAGCTCAGTGGTCTATGGTTCGATCCCCAGATGAGGTGGGATTTTTTTTAGGCCACAAACGGCTCCTGGGTCAACCCAGCCCCAAATGGGTACCAGAGCAACTTCTGGGAAGGTTAAGGCGGCCGGCGTGATGCTGACCACATCACCCCTAGTGTGCCAACGGTCAAGAAAATATGGGCCTAACACCATATTCCCAATATGCCTCAATGGGCGTTGTTAGGGGTATGATTTTACAGAGGTTGAAGAATGCAGGACTCAGGTGTCCAAGACGTCTAGGGATATCAAAACTACAGACCATTCAGCAGAGTTCAGTGGAACGTAAGGCACAGTTTAAAACAGTATAAAACTGAGTAATGCCTGGTTGACGTTTTCACACATGAAAAATTTAATCACAATACTTGGCTCCTCAATACTTGCATCACACGAATAAGACCATGGCATGCATTAGTCAGTCTATTCGTAAGTCTAACGTCTGTAGACTATCATGACACTGTCAGAGTCATCTTGCTGAATTTATTATATATTATAATACTCTTTCTTTCCACATCCTTTCAGCGCTGACATGTCCTTATGAATTATGATCAGACTAGGCTCTATCACTTAGACTACCTAGCTGAAATACACATATAAAACTCAGTACTTAAAGTACATATTCAGGAGCACTTATGAAACACAGCCTTCTCCCACGGAGACACAGATCCAAAGAGGATGCTAACTAGATCGTATGATCCATCATAGCCCTCGAAACCACGTCTGCTAGAAATCTGCAGACAATGTGACGTACTTCCTGAGTTGTCATAGAAACGAATGTAAATAGGAAGTCAGCTCACAAACCAAGTTTGAGAGCGACCGATAATGGTGTTATGAATTTAGTCATAACAACTACTCTTTCCCCCCCACCCCCCCCACCCCCCAACCCCCCCCCCCCCCCCCCCCCCCCCCCCCCCCCCCCCCCCCCCCCCCCCCCCCCCCCCCCCCCGTCAATAATGTCAAACGGAGTTGACATTTTGAGGTGAGCAAAAAGTAACATCAAATGTCACTGCTGCTATGACCATGCATAGACCCATGTTTGCGAATTGAAGGCAATTTAACACACAAGGTGTGGAGAAGCAGCAAAACTGTAAACCCAATGTCTATCAACCCAGCTCCAAACAATTTAACATAATAAAGAGGTCCTATAGCAGTAGTCAGTCAACATCTAACATAAATAATGCATATACACCACACTATCTCACCGTCTAGTAAGTCAAAAACTCCTACTGTTCAAGTCATGTCACCTTAGTCATAGAATGTTGATCAAATAAACATTAATGCTAAGTGCATGAAGTAATCAATATGACAGTAGAGAAAAGATATAAGAGGTAGACAATAAGCACATACAAAGTGTTTGACTGCGACATTATGTCAATATATGTATCTTGTATTTAATGACTGATGTGTCAACTTGTATCATATAATAATAATATGACCAATTAATTAAGAAATTAATCTCATAATAGCGAGCAATGCGCTCAAATCTATTTTTTTTTTTTTTTTAAAGTGAACTTTATTTGCTTTCATTTCAATTTACAAATCCGTGTACATTTTACAAAGTGAAATAAGTGGAAAGTACATGGACAATTTTTCAATTTACAAACCATGTGCATTTTACAACAAAGAAAACATTATTAAAGGGGTTACATTTCAATATAAAGACTCCTCTGTTCACGTAAGTACTTTTGTACACATGTATACCAAAGAGAAGGTGTTTATATGTTTTAGACAAGGTTATGTATAAAAACCCGAGAAACAAAGGCGGGAAGGAAAAGAAACAAGGTGTGTATTTTAGTGCATGTGTGTATAACCATTTACATACACATTTTAAAAACTCATATTCATTACATTTCTTTAGATACTTAAATTAGGAAAAGCTTCTTAGTGTGCCATACATGGAGTAGAAGTGCAATAAATAAAGGTCGCACACGCACACACGCGTGAATAAAATAAAAGGTAAGACTGCGTTCGGAAAGTAAGCCAGTACAATCTGGTTCTTCGAAACAATTGATGCCTTAAAGGCACAATAGGCGGACCAGGGAAAGAAAGAAACTTGAAAGACCAAGTTTAAAGAGGGTGGTCAGTATGTGTTGCACAACGTTGAGTAGCCACGAGGGCTCAGCACACACTGTCACGGAAAGACATAAAATAAGGGAGTATTTTGGAAGCGGTAACGGATGTTGAGGGAAGGATTTGCGATAAGAACAGATTTATTTATTTATTTTTTTCCGTTTTGACAATGTTGGGCATGTATATTACCAAAAAAGTGGTTGAAAGAGAAAACAAAAAAGGGTGGAGATTGAATGGACATTTTTGGTACATGTGTCATACAAATAGACGTTTGAAACATTTCTTTGTTTCCCTAGGCGAAACACAAAACACACTAGGCATATTAAAATTGTTTACAGGTTTCAAGTCTCTTCTTCCATCATTTTTCTCTTTTTTCAATTTTTAACTGATCTTTATTCATTCTGCATTTCTCGGTGTCTCAAATAAACTTCACATGATGTATGTTGTAAATATAGTGTCATACTTGGGAGGTCACTGAAAATACATAGAAGATAATATGGTCTGCTTCACCCTCGGCATGTCGTACCAGGTGACTAGTGGTGATTGCATTCTGAAGTAACTTCAGTGGACAGCCTGGCTGACAGGGCAAAGGACACTGGAAAGTTTTGTCTGGGCGAGATATTGAGAGCCCCCGGGTTGAAGGTATAGTGGCCACTTGTGTGCTGCGTTACGCTTTTCTGCTTGGCAAGTTTCAACTAACAAAGTTGAGCACACAGCCATGAGCAGCCATAAAGGCGGCTAGGCACATCGGTATTTCGAGAAAGATACAAGGGGTAGTTGGTAATCATGTTCCCTAAAGCATATCCATTTTAAAAATTCAAAACATGTTCATTTTACAACATACAATAAAATACATTCATAAACTGTAAGTACAAGGTGAGGAAAGTAAATACCAAGGTTGGACATTTCTGTACATTCATGTAAATTAGATTGTGTCCATTCATAATGCAATAATTTCAGGGTGAAATAGGGGTGGAAGAAAAATCCCAAAGTTGAAAATATATTTATATTCATGTAAAAATTGATTGTATGCGTTCCTAAACAATATAATTTAGACTTTTAAAACCACAAATGGAAAACCACGCACACACCCACACCCAAAAGCACAGGTGAAACCTGGAAACACTGCATCCACCCCAACACACACGTACTTGTACTGAAAAATTTGTTTTACACATTTGATGCGTTTCCAGAACAAAAGGGCATTACAAAGTTGCCAATCATACTTTTCACAGATACCGTTTTCTCATATTTTTCCAATTGGTGGTTCTGTAACAGATTTTATGATTTGTGTTTTGTTCCCATCTCAATTTTCAAAAAAAAAAACACGTACATTTTTCAAACAATTTATAATAAAAGTACATGGTATATAGAAAAAAAACCTTGCACGCATTCACTAGTAATTTTTTACACATGCATTCACAAATTAAATTCACTTCAACAATACAATAAGCGGTGCAGGGAAAATAGAGAGCTATGAAAGACCCCAATTTAGGAATAGTGGTCGGTCTGCGTTGGAAAACGCATCCAGAAGACGGGCGGAATGGGGCGGGAGAGACACTACTCAAGGCCTCGGGTAGGAGGAAGGTCGGTATGTGTTACGGATTGCTTTGTTCTCAGTCGTGTGCAGGCTTCAACTTAGGAACAGTTGAACACGCTTCTGAGTCGCCTTTCAAGAGGCTAGCCCGTACTTACCGGTACACGAAAGGAAGGGAAATGTTGTGGCGTCTAGGCTAATTCCTTAACTCTTAGTATACGAGCGGCCTTTTAGAAAGGCCGATGATCGATCCCCGTCAATAATAATAATAATAGCCCCTTCAGTCATAACTGACTATGGGAATGCGCCCCTGAGGTGACAGCCCTCAGCTGCTTATTTTCCTGGTGCTCCTTTCGACGTTTTCTCCTCACCTCTGCTTCTTGTGTGAGCCTCTCTTCGCCCAATCTGAGGTGGCGCCGTAAATAGCATCGCCACTTAGTGCGATCGGCAGCTTTATCCTCCCATGTTGCTGGATCCATGTCCAGTGCCCTCATATCTCTCTTGCACACATCTTTGAACCTCAGCTGTGGTCGCCCAACTGTTCTCTTGCCCTCTGCTAATTGTCCGTAGAAGATATCTTTTGGGATGCGACCATCATCCATCCGGCGAACATGGCCAAGCCAGCGAAGTCTGCGCTGTCTAAGAAGCGTATACATACTTTGAAGGCCAGCACGTGACAACACCTCGACATTTGTCACTTTATCTTTCCACGAGATGCCGAGGATACGGCGTAGACACCGCAAATGGAAGGTATTGAGCCTTCTTTCTTGCTTAGCATAGGTCGTCCAGGTCTCGCTGCCATATAGGAGTGTGCTGGTGACGCAGGCATTATATACCGCAGCTTTGGTCTTCATTGTGAGTTTAGAGTTTCCCCAAACACGCGATGTGAGGCGGGCAAAGGTAGCTGCAGCTTTGCCAATGCGGCTGTCGATTTCTGTATCCAGTGAGAGTTTGTCATTGATGGTAGACCCTAGGTATGTGAAGTGGTGCACCACTGCCAATTCATAGTTATCGATAGTGATAACTGGTGCAGCACCCACATCCTGACTCAGCACATTCGTTTTCTTTAGACTTATTGTGAGGCCAAAGTCCTTGCATGCTTTAGTGAAGCGATTCATCAAGCTCTGAAGCTCCTGTTGGCTTTGAGTGATGACTGCAGCATCATCAGCGAACAACAAGTCTCTTATAGTGACCCTTCTGATTTTTGTTTTTGCCTTCAGCCTTGAAAGATTAAACAGACGGCCATCTGACCTAGTGTGAAGGCATATTCCTTCAGTTGCATCTCTGAATGCATGTTTCAAGAGTAAGGCAAAGAAGATTCCGAAGAGGGTCAGAGCCAGAACACAGCCTTGTTTAACGCCACTTCGTATATCAAAGGGCTGTGACGTGCTTCCAGCATATTGGACTGTTCCCTTCATGCCGTCATGGAATGACTTTATCATTTCCAGCATTTTAGAAGGGCAGCCTATTTTCAGGAGGATTTTAAAGAGTCCATCCCTACTAACCAGGTCGAATGCTTTTGTGAGGTCTATAAAAGCGATATATAATGGTCTTTTCTGCTCTCTTGATTTTTCCTGAAGCTGGCGGAGAGAGAAGATCATGTCTGTTGTTGATCTGCCAGCTCGGAATCCACACTGTGACTCTGGATATATGCGCTCAGCTAACTTGTGTAGTAGCATTAAGATGACTTTGGCAAAAACCTTACCAACAATACTAAGAAGAGAGATGCCTCTGTAGTTATTGCAATCACTTCTGTCTCCTTTATTTTTATACAGTGTTACAATCTTGGCATCTCGCATGTCTTGAGGAATAGTTGTCTCTTCCCAGCACTGGCACAGCATCCTATGCAGGGGATGTAATAGCGTGCTCTTACAGCATTTGATTAAATCAGGAGGAATCCCATCACTGCCTGGTGCTTTGCCAGAGGCCAAGCTATCAATGGCCTTGCTGAGTTCCTCTAATGTTGGTTCGGCATCCAGCTCCTCCATAGTTGGCAGACTGTTGACACCATCAAGGGCTGCAGGCGTAACGGTATTGTCTCTAGCGTAAAGCTCAGAGTAGTGCTCGACCCACCTCTCCATCTGCTTACCCTTATCGGTTAGCTTCTCTCCGCTGATGGTTTTTAGCGGTGCCGTCTTACTTTTATGGGGGCCAAGTGCTTTCTTTATACCGTCATACATTTGTCTAATGTTGCCTGTTTGCGCTGCGATCTGGATGCTCTCACTGAGCTGGAGCCAGTAGTCATTTGCACAGCGTCGAGCAGTTTGTTGAATTTTGCTTCTCGTAGCCCTCAGGATCTGTAGGGTTCTGGCACTCGGTGAACGTTTGTATTCATTCATAGCACTGCGCTTAGCTTCAATGACAGGTGCCATCACATCTGATGAAGCATCAAACCAGTCATTTGACTTTGCTGTTTTCTTACCAAAGGTGGCAAGTGCAGTACTTTGAATGGTGTTCCATAGATGCTCCCAGTTCTCTGTAATAGTATCACCATGCTGAGGGCTACTGAGCACTTTCTCGAAGGTCGCAGTGAATTGAGCGATCATGAAAGGGTCTGACATCTTGCTGGTATCAATGCGTGGTTTCCCTTCATGTCTGACACGATAGAGTTTTCTTGGTTGTGCTCTGATTTTGCAGCAAACCAAGGAGTGATCTGTATCACAGTCTGCACTATGGTACGAGCGCGTGGAGAGCACAGACCTGAGGAGTGGCCTTCTGACGAGAATCAGGTCAAGTTGGTGCCAGTGCTTGGATCGTGGGTGTCTCCATGACACCTTATGCTGGGGTTTTGTCTGAAAGTAGGTGTTGGTCACGCAGAGGTCATGGTGGACGCACAACTCTAAGAGCCGTTGTCCATTTTCATTCATCTTGCCAATACCAAACCTGCCCAGACATGAAGGCCATGAAACATTATCGGCACCCACTCTAGCGTTAAAGTCACCAAGGAGAACAAGCTGTTCTTGCCTAGGTATGCTTTTGATAATTGCTGTTAGATTCTCGTAGAACTCATCTTTAGCTTCTGAGGCAAAGTACAGAGTAGGAGCATACACACTGACAAGGGTGATGGGACCTGTGCTAGTTTGCAGGCGGAGCGTTAACAGGCGTTCTGATCCATTCTCGCCTGGTTCAACCATTTAAGTTAGCGATTTTTTGACCGCAAAACCTACTCCGTGTTCTCTAGCTTTATTAAGATCTTTCCCTTGCCAATAAAATGTGTAGTCCTTCTCGCTCACCGTTCCAGAGCCCGCCAGGCGCGTTTCCTGAAGTGCAGCTATATCCACCTGAAGTCGTTTAAGCTCATCATTAATTATGGCTGTCTTCCTTACATCGTTTACATCCTGTAGGTTTTCGGATAGTCCAGTCAACATAGTCCGGACGTTCCAGCATCCCAATCTGAGAGTTTGCTTATTTCTATTTTTTCGATAATTGCTTGGTGCAAAATTTTCTGTCCACAGTTCGGGTTTGACCCTAATCCCCATGCACCCAATGGGGAAAGCAGACAGTGGTGGGACAACACCTTATTGACTGGGGGCTGCCCAGCTTGAAGCGGGCGGTAGCTGTCCAGTGAGATCCTGGAACCTCTCCCACTGTCGGAAGTAGCCCCTGGCGCCATGCCCTACGCCAATTGGGCAAAATGCTTATAACCAGTAACTGCTACTTCCCGTGTTTTGCCGACACCTATAGGGTGAAGCTGGAGTGTCCTCTCCAGGGCGCGAGCTTGGGCACAGTTATATGGAGATCAAGCTGTTGCCCATGCAGCATGTTCCCCCTCTCCACACAGCCGGTAGATCCAAAGGAACGGCAGTAGCCGATACAGTTTGGTACCAGCCATGTCGCAGGAGTTGCCAGAATAATGTCGAATCGACATTAGACTGCCTTAGGGACTCCGACTCCGGATTTATCCTCAGGGTTTACTCCCGAAGCCAATTCCATAAATGGATATTCCCGCAAGGCAGCGGTGGTTTGAATTCAGAGTTCCTTCTCTTAGATAAGCTACCAACCAAGGATCACGAGCCCTATCTGCCCGAAGCTGCTGGTTTTAAGGCGACAGTCGCTCGCCTTTGCCCCTTCTCCCGTCAGTGGAAACAGTTCCGCCGGGCTCAAATTGAGCCACACATGAAGGCCGGGAGCTGGACTTGGTTGTCAGAGGCTGTTTGAGGCGCGTGCCATAGAAGTATTTTATCTGCAGTGAGAGCTTATCCTCACTACAACTCCCGGCAATAACAACCTTTGGATCCCCGTCAATAGCGAAAATGTATAGGTGAATGCATGTTTAAAACCACTGAACAATTTAGTTATGTGCATGATATAGGGGTTTCATTTCTTCACATTTTGATATATAACACTTTATGTATCTTTATAAATAAATTATTTATTGCAAAATCTGTAACGGTAGTCATGAAATTAGCTCGTATACTAAGAGTTAAAATGGAGAGAGCGGAGGAGTGTTGCTCCGCTATACATTAAAATCAGGTGAAATTGACAGTGCTTTTTGCAAAAATACCTGTAAAAGTATATGTGGATTAAAATGGCGGTATTTGAAACATAAGTAGTTTTGTATGTGTGTCGGGTGTTGATCTTGGGAGCGTGTTAAGAAAAATAATTTTTTTTTTTTTTTTTTTTAATGCCCCTTCTGGGGTTCAAAGTGAAGTCTATTGACTTTATTAATTAGAATGTGTGAATTGTGTGTGATCCCGGCCCTGGCTAAGACACTTTGATCTTAGCCAAAGTCAAATGAAGTAATTCTTTTGTATTAGAAATCACCTTTAAACAGTAAAGTTAATTTGTTTCTTTGCATCCTGTGAGAAAAAATGGTAATGTTCCAAATAGGCTTAATTCCACTTCACGCGCAGAATCCTGTAGAGCTTGAGGTCTCCTATAGAACCGATAAGTCAGTCGTGTCGATGATTGTAGTCTATACAATGCTTTGTAGACAGAAAATCCGTAGGCTCGGGAACCTTGAATCAAATTCACGTTGAAGATTTCAATAAACACTGACGTGATTATTTCCCTTGTGAGACTGGTTTAGGTTTCAACAAATGCGTTATTTCCCTTTATGACACCAACTTGCGATACAGAGAGTTATTGCTTGAGATTTGCGAAAAAACTATCTCGACTTGCATTTCTGGAACTGTTTGTAGAACTTTCTTCCAGTACACTTATTGAATAACTGACAGTTCAAATGTAGGTGGCATGTGAGTCTATTCAATGACTTGAGAAAAACGATATCCTACTTGACATTTTTTACATTTCCAACAGCATCATCGTGTGTCTTTGCGGGTAGCGTTGTTATGGCACAACCTTGAAAGAACGCACTTTCTTGATAATTTAAAGCAATGTTTCATGACACAAAAAGTCCTCAGCACAGGCAATTTGAGTGTAAACAAGGCTGTTTAGCATGCTGTTGATATATTGAGCTGTGGTTTACATAGGAGATGGAGTGTCTTTTATGCAGCGGGACAATACGTCTGCAACTTCGTTAATATTGCCCTTGATCGCTCTAATTGAGTAGTCGTAGGGCTGCAAAGCAAGGCTTGCCCTAGCTGCCTTTGGATTAGTAAAACGAGCAGTCTGTAGGTAACCCAGGGCTCGTTGATCTGTCTTAAGCGTAAAATGAGCACCCAGTAAGTAGCGCTGTAGTTTTTTGAAGCAGAACATAATCGCTAGTAGCTCGCGCTCCACTATAGGGTACCTCTGTTCTGTACTGGTAAGTTTTCTGCTCACGTACATGATTAGGTGCATCTGGCCTTGATATTCTTGCATCAATACGCTATCTATTCCGACATCGCTGGCATCGACCCTGAGATTGAAAGGTAAGCGAATGTCAGGTAAACGTAGTATAGGCGATTTGGAAAATGCACATTTTATCACATTTAACCTTTAGCACGCTGCATAAAAATTCAAAAAATTTGCCCTGCAGCTGCATTTTTTTTCAAAACGCCCCATTTCTATAGTGGGTGACTAGTAAATTCTACTGTACAAATTAACAGGGAAGAGGCAACTCCTCTAATGAGTAAGGAAGTACATAATGACGAGTGTTCCTTAAATTCTGTTGAAAGGGAGCATTCTGAGAAAGACCACCTAAAAACTAGTAGGAGAAGCCTAAAAATAGGAACATGGAATGTTAGAACTCTGAACGGAGAAGGAAAGCTTGACAATCTTATATTAGAAGCAACAGACATGAAACTCGATATACTGGGAGTTGCAGAGGCAAGACTTTTGGATACAGGCTACATAAAAAGAGACCAGTACACGCTTATACACTCAGGCGGAGAAAAACATGAAAGAGGGGTAGGAATGTTGATAAAGAAGGAGTTAGAAAAATACATATGTGGATACTGGACACACAATGACAGAATGATGTTACTAAAAATGAGAGCAAAGCCATTCAACATATCAATCTTACAAACTTATGCACCAACTAAAGATCACAGCGAGGAAGAAATAGAAGAATACACTGAAGAGCTACAACACACACTTAAACCAGTCAAATCAACAGATACACACACACTTAAACCAATCTTACAACTAAGACCAGTACAACCACAGACTAAAACCAGTTGTGTGTTGATAGTAATGGGTGATATGAATGCAAAAGTAGGAAAAGGAAAATACAAGAAAATAGTAGGACAGTATGGATTAGGGACAAGAAATGATAGAGGAGACAGACTTATCCAGTTCTGTGAAGAAAACCAGCTGGTCATATGTAACACCTTTTTTGAACACCACCCAAGGAAATTATACACATGGAAAAGCCCAGGAGATATAACACGAAATCAAATCGACTATATCATGATAAAACATAGATTTAAGAACAGTGTCACAAGTGCAAAGACATATCCTGGCGCCGACATAAATTCAGATCACAATCCAGTCGTCATCAAAGTAAATATAAAGCTGAAAAGAGCAGGAAACAGAAGACAGGAGGAACCCCAGATAGAAATATCAGCGCTGAAACAACCAGATATAAAACAGAAATATTTAATCGACGTCAAAAATAAATATCAACAGTTATTGACAGAAAAAGCATGGAGCAGTATAGAAGAGAAAACCCAGAAGAAAAAGCAACCGCAAAATGGGAATGCTTAAAAACAAGCATACAATCAGCAAATGCAAATTTACCTAAAAAGGAGTCTAAGAAAAATCAAATTTGGATGACAGATGACATCTTGAATAAAATGACCGAAAGAAAGAAAGCAAAAAAACACTCCAGAATATAAAACAATAGACAATGACATACGTACTATGTGTAGAGAAGCAAAAAGAACGGTGGATAGAAACAAAATGCAAGGAAATAGAAGACTTGGAAGCAAAGCACAGGACAAGAGATATGCATGAAGAAATAAAGAAATTATCAAATCGGTCACGGTTTGCACAAGGAGGAAGCTGTATCAAGAACAAAAATGGTGTAATATTACTTGATGAGAAAGACATATCAAACAGATGGGCAGAATACGTAAAAGAATTATTCGAGGACAACAGAGGTAAAAAACCATCACCAGATTCTAATGAAGGCCCAAACATTCTCAGATCAGAAGTAGAGAATGCCATTCATATGATACAAAAAGGAAAATCAGCAGGCATGGATAACATAAAAATTGAAATGATAGAAGCTCTGGAGAGCTTTGGTATAGATACAATCACAGAAATATGCAACGATGTATACAATACAGGATATATACCACACGACATGAAGACATCAGTTTTTATAACATTGCCCAAAAAACCAAATGCAACAGAATGCTCAGACTTCAGAACAATCAGCCTGATGAGTCATGCAATTAAGATACTGCTCAAAATCATACAGGAAAGAATAAAAAGTAAAGTAGACAGCGAAATCCAAGAAGAACAGTTTGGTTTTTAGACGGAACAGTGGAACAAGAGAGGCAATATTTTGCCTAAGAAGATTAGCAGAAAAATATACAGAGGTCCAAAAAAGTATGTATATGTGCTTCATTGACTATAAGAAGGCTTTTGACAGAGTCCATCATGAGAAAATAATTGAATGCCTCGAAGACATAGGTATTGATGGAAAAGATATAAGAATACTCAGTAACCTTTATTGGGAGCAAACTGCCACAGTAAGATCTGGAAGGAATTATTCACCATACATAGACATAAAAGAGGTGTCAGACAAGGTTGTGTGCTGTCCCCCTGCCTATTTAATTTAATACACCGAAAAAATTTTCAAACAGATACAGGAAATACCAGGACTGAACATCAGTGGAAGGTCAATAAACAACCTTAGATATGCAGATGATACCGTGTTGTTAGCTGAAAGCGAACAGGAAATACAAGAACTAGTGAAGCAAGTGAACAGTATAAGTCATGAATATGGACTCGACATTAATATTGAGAAAACAAAAACTATGATAATTAGCAAAACGGACGATAAACCCAATTTAAAGATAAGCGTAAAATGGGGAAATCCTGGAACAAGTCAAGAGCTACGTATATCTCGGTCATATAATAACAGAAGATGGCAGATGTGATACAGAAATCAAGAAGAGAATAGGAATGGCCAAAGCTACATTCAACAACATGAAACATATACAGACATCCAAACAGTTATCTCACAAATTAAAACTGAGAATCATAAAGTGTTATATATATTCTGCATTTCTGTAAGGGTGGCAGAAACATGGACGGATGAATAAGCAGTTGGAAGAAAGGAA